>JBCAUA010109128.1:0-10063 GCA_038406235.1 Peronia verruculata
ACGTTAAAGATCCCTTGGCAGTTGAAAATCGATGGAAGAGTAGGCCTGAGTGCCGCTGTGGGGGCAAAATTCCCAAAATTCCAAATTTCTACCCACAAAATTTCTCAGCCAAATTGGCAACTTCTACAAGCCGAGATAATCCTGTCTCTTAGGATTGAAAAGCTTAAGAAAAACAACAACAACAAAAATAAATATGTAATTAGGTCTGTTATCCATTGTTCTGTTTTTTATTCTTGTGAAATTCAAAGTCAGCAATGGTTGCTTTTTTAAAAAATAAAATATCATATTGACGCCTTTTACTCAGTGAAACGTTTAGTCTGGTTAGTGAAAACGGAGAGATGTCGATTATTTTTGTGTGTTTTGATTTAGACTAGCCCTATGTTGCGCTGGATGGAGTTATCTGCTCATCATTACTGTTTCAAAATGGCGGATACCTAATCTGACACACGGAAGATGCGATCACAGTATAGGCCTACCTGACACTAGCCGAACAATTATCAATCGACTTAACAACCCTTTCACTACAAGTGCCACCGGTGAATCCAAAATGACGGGCAGACATCGCTCATATTCGTAAGTGAAGACTATTTTCTGTGACCTCTTAGTCTCATCGTTAACTCATGCCTGACTCACTCCCTTCTTCAATGGTCTTCATGCCAAATTATTGCTGATACTGATACCTGTTCTGTCACTTCTGGATTTTGATTTAGCAATGCAGATCTAATCTAGCTCTCGATCAAAACGTGGACTAGATCTTGCTCAGAACATCTGTGTCTAGGTTTGATTACTGATTATTTTGTCTCTGTGGTTGAGCATTCAGTTTACTCCAACAGCCAACATCTGATTGCCTCGGGGAACACTTTGTTCTCTTTTGATGCCTGCATTGTGACATTCATTGTGGGTTGCAAACTCATACTGTACTGGCCTATAGTGGGAATTGATAGATATAACTGAAACAGTAATTATCTTAAGGCAGCACCTCACTGTGGCGCTGGTGATATATTGCCCTTCCTCTTTTGACTTGTGTCTAGTGCCAGTGGGAAGAAAACAAAGTTGAAATTGTAAGATAGCAAGTACCACTAAATATAAAGGTCATGGTCTGTTGTTATTTGTCCTGTACTCGGCATCTCAAGATAACCTCCACCGGAAGGTTGAAAGATATATATATATATATATATATAGAGCGTAACGTAATTGTAAGTAAAACTTGATTGAATACAGTATTCTACTACCTGAAATTCAGGTGTTGATTGTAGAGTTTCGGATGCTAATTCTAGGTTTTGTCTCTAGAGAATTGTGCATCTGAATTTCAGATTGTAGAGTTTCAGATGTAGATAGAAAATTATGCACTCAAGTTTTTGAACTAGAGTTGGTTGAATGTGAACATGAGACTCGGTTGTTAGTGGTAAAGAACAGTCTGTTCAAATTTCTGATATGAAATATGCAATGCTATCAAAATGCTCAGTTTACAACAACCCAACAGTCAGTTTAAGGCTGTAACTAAATTATATCGAAAAAAAAACCAAAACAACAATCAGCACAAATTGTGCTATTTGCCCTTTCAAGTTTCATTTCGAATGGGCTGTTATTATCCTGAGAAGTGTGGTGTCCTTTGTTCTAGCCTCGCTAGATACTAGTGAGAATAAATCTTGATCTAACCATGGACTAAGACAGAAATTAGTGTTGAAACAGTGAGTGACCTTCTGTAGTTTGCTACTTACATACTCACATAAAATGATCATTTGCAAAATGAAGTATAGAAGAAAAGGACTGGGCTGGTTTTCTTTTGGGGTAGGGGAAGAAACAGTGTTATCAATCATTTTGGCTTACGACACATTGTCAGAGTCAAACTGGACCTCAGTGCCATTCATGACCCATTCACCGACTCTTCCATTCACTCACTTATGTGTGTTATATTGTTATTTTCTTGTCAAACAGTTGAAGCTGTCTTTTAAAGTGTTTGCTTGAAGTGAGGTAAACTTTGCACCAGCATAAAAGATATTGGCACATTAAGATTCTGTGGATTTGGGAGACAGTTTAATCTGCCAGTGGTAAATCTAAGGCCTGCTCCGTAGCCAAGCACTCGCAAGCTTTTTGCCTTGCTGGTCGCCAAGCACAGCAAGCACACCCACCGTGTTAGCAAGCAAAAATGGCAGCACCCATCAGTTCAAGACAACCAATGGCATCGATGATTCAGAGGGTGGTGGGCGTGATGTAGATCTGGTTTTGAGTTCGGCTCTCCATAGAAACGCTAGTTCTAGATCTCTAGATCTAGCTCTATGAGGGGGATTGGGCAAAATTTTGAACCTGATTTTTTTTTGTTGGTTAGTTATTATTATTATTACTATTTTGCAGTTGACATCCTGCGTAGAAATGCTGATATCTAGCTATTTCGGATTGATAAATCATACATGTTTAGCACATCAAAAATTTCTTCACCGTAAAAATTGGATGAAAGTGAGCAGAAATTTCGATCTCCGCTCAAAATTTGCCAAACCCAAATGAAAACTTGTTAAATAATTCCAGAAATGAGATACATTAAGCTACTTTATTGTCATGTATTATTGTCACTCCAAGTCTATATCGAACATAAATTCCAGTGGCATGCAAGAAGATTGCTGTGCTGTTTTGTGCTTATCAAGCACTCCGTTCCATAAGTTGTGCTAGGCCAAGCATTGTGCTTGGGGAGCATACTAAGGCTATAAGCCTGCAAGTGCTTGACTGTGACAGTAGGCCCTACAGATTACCTCATCTACTGTGAACAGACAATTCTGGTGTAAATGCTCTGAAAACGTTCTGCATCTGAAACTTAGGTTTGGAATAACACTCCATAGTTCTAAATCTAGAGACAACATTGAAATTGTCATCAAGCAACATAGTTTTAGATTGACAGGATATGAGTCTAATGATTTCATCAGGCCAGGTTTTGGAGATTTCATCAGGCCAGGTTTTGGACAATAGCCATAAATTTATGACCCCAAAATTATCATTAAAGATCAATGATTCTTGTGCATTTTATAAATCAAGTAAAGAACCAGTTGCTTATTACTTTTTCTTCTTTTTTTTCTCACTTTTTAAAAAAAAAAAAAAATTGTGACCCACCCCATAAATTGTGTGTTTAACATAAAAATGATACTATTGTGCAATAACACAATCTCAGCATGCACGACACAGATCTAATATCCTCCTTCATCATAGCAATAATAACTGACAGTGGAAATATTTCCAGAATTTAACAGTATGTGTAAGTCCTGGTGAGAAATTATTTTTCATGTTGATACAATGAACAGTGCCAAAAAACTTGGTCAGTTGGAGACGAAGAAAGAGAGCTCATCTGATAATTAACTTTAGTTATAAGTTAAGATTTGGTTGTTTTGACTCTGATATGTGTCAGTTGAAGATTCATCCATTCAAATGACAGATTTCTTTGTTTTTTTTTTGTCACATGTTTTGTAATTAGCAGTTAATGTCCTTTCATCCAATTTAATATAATGTCCAGCTTCTTTCGAATGTTGAATTAATTTCTTCATAATGCATGATTGTTGAATATAATATGAATGTATGGGTTTGTTTACTCACTGAAGATGGCTTTTTTTTTTAGTTTGGATTCACTGAAGACTGGCATTATATGACGTGTTATTTTTTTAATGGTTTTTCAAAGATGAGTCAGATTTCAGGTTTCCTGAGAATTTGGGGAAAATGTTTGAAAAAGTAGATCTAGCTAGGTTGTCCAATAGTCTGTCAGTGACGATTTCTACATCTCTGCCTGCTGTGCAGAAGTTTCTCTAAATGTAGAAGCACTATATATAGACAAAGAAGATGCTGGTGCTTTGTTCTTACTCTTCTCAGTAGTACGCCCATAATCACTACTGTTTTCCTTCCCTACTTTCACTTTGAATTGACTTTCCTTGATCTTCAAAAACTCAAAAAGTTACCATTTGCAGGAAATGGGTTGGTGTAAAAAAAATTATAACGCCAATCCGGTAAGGGTTGTGGGAAATGTTTCAATTGACCACTGCATGTGTTGCAGGAAACGTTGTCAGTGAGATAAGGAATGGAAAAATTCACAAGAGCGCCTCAGCTCAAGTGTAGATTAGCATGTAAATATGTATATTATTAAAATTAGTAAGACTGTCCAAAATTCTGTGATAAAATCTGACCAGTCAACAAGCTAAACATACCCTTCTTCCATACAAAGCCCATTAAGTGACTGGGAAATTATAACAAGTCCTCTAAGCACATTGAAGAACCTATGTCAAACCCTATCAAATCATGCAAAATTGAACAAACAAAAAATTGAAGACACTTGTAATTTTCAACCACATTTTTCCCTATATTTTTCAAGGAGACTCGACACGAAAGCATCAGGCGCTCATCATATTTTGAGCATTTGGAGTTATTTGTATCATTGTGAAGATTATTCATTTCCCTTGCTGTATAGAAAATTCTTGCTCTACCTTAAGGAGAAGTTGAGATATTTGCAATGAATGACGATGGGGGTGACCTGTTGCTGCAGCTGAATTTAGTGAAAAAATAGTGGATCATGTTTGCAAATCCTTATTAATCCTTGTTAGTCCATGCCACTAAATTACAACTTTCAGCAAATTTGACACTGAGATAGACGGTTCTGTGAAGAGAAAAACAAGTCGCGTTAAAAATTCATTCACTGGTGAAAAACACATGATTTCTCCAGTCGTCTTAGTTTGACGAGCGCCTGATTACATTGTGTTGCGTCTAAGTTATTGTTTTATTTAATCGAAAAACAACAAGACTTCATCTGTCTGCAATAAAAACAGCATATCACGTCTCATGCTTTTATGTATGGGACAAGGTTCCTTTTATTTTGTTCTCATGTTGTTTGCATTTTAAATTCTGAAGATGAAATTTGCTCAGATTATTATGTTTCATGTGCCAGTGCAAAGTTATTGATATCAAGAGACATTGTCTGTGAACTCCTTTTATCGTTCCTGAATCCTTCTCAGCAGTCTGTTACAATCTTTAGCATTTTTGTATTGTTGAGTAATATACACAGTTTATAGCAGCTTAAATTGGAGTTTTCCCGTTGTGGCTATGAATAAATATCTTTTCAAGAGTTCAGCAGGACTTCCTGAAAAGACTCATTTTATTATTTATTTATTATTTTCATAAATTTTGTTTCAACAGTTAAAAAGATGCAGCTAAAGATTTGAAAAAAAAAATGTTTTTATGAAAAAGTTGTAAGAAACCTGGCAAATATTTCATTATGTTGCAAAGACCCTCTGCTGAAGGTACCTCTGTGAATGGAGGATATTTATCATCAGTCACTGCGTGAAAATAAATGGTAAGGAGAAAAAAAAAATGAAAGCTACAAATGGTGGGAAACGAACCAGCAATTTTTTTTTTTGTAGACTCTCTACCTTTGTGCCCAAAATTTCTTCAGTCAAACATATCAACAGTAGTGTAATTCGACAGAAAGCCTTTGTTATCACACTTGGATCACTTTGATATTCTGAGCTATTGAAATTTCCCACGGCATCAAACAACAACCTTTTTGCACCACTTCAGTGTCCTATAACTGTGTTTTATGTTATGAGTTGTATATTGAAAGAATTTGCAAAACTACATCACAGTTTATCGAAATAGAACTTTCAAGCAAAAAGTTTTGCCAGAGTATGTTAGAAGAGGTGAAAGTGTCCAATGATTCATTTGACTGTTCTTGTTTCCCTGTTCACACATCAGTGGTGATGTTGCATATTATATGTATTCATAAACACACCCTCATGTGTTTTGGGAACAGGTGTTTGCTATCACATTTATCACACCTGTTATATAGACAGTCAAACAGACATACACGTGGTTGGTTTCCGTTCACAACTTCTGGTCAGGTGAACAGCAACAAGTGGAGATACTGATTTGCATGCAAAATAGCTTGTTATCCACTTCGCATTTATTTGTTTATTTATTATTTATTTATTTGACTGATCAGTAGCTACCGGACTGCATTTGTTCTCTTTGCATTTCCCTCATTGCATATGACTTTTTAACTCAGGCATTGATTTGAAAGCTGGTAATCTGTTGATTTAATCGATACTACATGTTTAGCATTCAGTCGGCAGCTGCTTACAGTTGCAATAAAAAGCAGTCTCTAATGTGAACGCTGCCAGAATATGACTTGTCATACAGATTAAACTATATTATGCTAAAACTTAGAAAGTAGCTAGATCTGTTCTTACTATCTTAGAATTTATGAGGTTGTCAGCCTCCAGTATTCCATGTAGTACCGGTATCACAAATAACTGTCAGATCTGTAATGATTTCAATTGTAAGCATCTTGATTTATTCAATACTGAAACATTTTGCGGACAGCTTTTGCGGGGGTAGCAGTTTGTCAAGTGAACACCACCTTAGAATAGCTATATATGCAGGTATAGTCTGCCCTTCTGATTTTTCTTAGTTTTAGCCGTTTCCCTGCAAGGGCCAAGAAACACAGTTATATGTGAGCAATTTTCCCTTGATGAACGTCTTGATGTTATCAGCTGGAGAGTCAACAGTATTTTGGGCTATATACATTTTAAAATCAGTAGTGATTCTATTATCTATTGATTTATTGACTTATCAGTACTATTAAGACATTCTGCTGTTAGCTGTTGCAGTAGCAGATTCAAATGTGAGCACTACCGTATGTTAGAGTGACTTGATATTCCACCTAAGCTTTTTTTAGATTTATTCTTTGTATCCCAAAGATTATATTGAAATATATATAGATCTAGTTCTTAAAATTTGCCATACATAAACTTTGTGAATTTATCGATTGGAGAATTCCCCTTGATCTTTCACATTATGATCGCTTCTGTTATCTTTTGAGTTATCACAGTTGAAGCATTCTGCTGACAGCCACTGTCATGTGAAGGTGCGTGAGAATATATATACCTTTTCTTTTTTCTTAATATAATCTTTACTTGCCAAGAGCTTGAAAACAACAACAACAAAAATGGTTTATGAAATTCATCATTCATGAACTTCGTCAGGTTATCATTTGAGGGTTAGAGTGACCTTTCAGATCTGCAGTCCCTCTGTGACTGTTTTTTCACGTTTATAAATTTGCATCCTGGCTGTCAGACTGTCAACAGTTCATGATGTTGTCATTTGGAGAGTTGATCGAATTACGGCTAACATAGTTATCCAATATCCTTTCAGGTCAGCAGTCATTCAGTTATCGGTTGATTTATCGACTTATCAGCACTGAAACATTCTGCTGGCAGGTGTTCACCAGCAGTCAGGTTATAATGTGAACACTGCCTTAGAATTACTTGAAACACAGGACATACCGATCTTTCTTAGCTCAGCCCGTATCAGGTCAAGGCCAGGCATACTGTTGGCCATTCATGAGCTTTGTGAGGTTATCAGTGGGGGAATCGCCAATATTCCGAATTTGTAATTTCTGTCAGATGAGATATGCTGCTCTTTTTTTATAAATCAGTTCTGAAACATTCTAATTGTATTTGTTTCCAGTAGATCTCAACACTTTTAATGTGAACACTTTTTAGAATTGCTTGATATAGACAGTACTGTATGCACAGACTCTGTTACTTGTTCATGTTTTGACCTTTGAGTAGCCTACTGGAACATTCAGCAGTCCCCAGTGTGAGCACTGTGTTAGCATGACTTGATATACAGGATATCAGTCGGAGAATTGCCAACGTTCTGGACCGTTCAGATTCGTTTATTTCTATAAATAGTCCACATCTATACCATGTTCAACATCTTGGTGTGCCCGTATCATCCTGGCCACGAAAACTGTTTACATTCGTGGGCTGACATTTCAAGCACTGTGACTGAGCACGGGAGAGCAGGCATGTCTTAATCCCCTGAAAACTTCTTTTCCAATATAATCCAAGCCATGGATTATATTTGAAACGAAAAACATGTTTTATACATGTACTTTACGATACCATATCTAGATTTTCATTTTACTGAAATGTCTTGAATTTTAATCTCTGTGCTGATAACTGGCACCCAGGCCAACACATTGACGTAAAAAAGTTGATTTAAAATATAAAATAAAATAAAATTTTAAAAATGCAGAGTTAAATAAGTGAGAATTCATGGTAACACCAGGAGTGCCCGCTTTTCTGTAATCTTACCTTTTTGGTCCATCCTCAGAGCAGCCAACGTTTCATTTTACTGCGTGTATTGGCAGTTGGTCAAACTGAATCGTATACCAGTTTTTCACTAAGTTGAGTTGTTACTGTCACGTATAAACACCTTTTTATCTATGGTGAAAAAAGGTTTTGTTCTAGCTTGATTGTGCCCAGAGACTATGCAAATTCAAGAAACAAGGGCACCATCGGTTGAAATTAGGTCAGGGGAGAAAAAAATGTCCAAAATGAACATATTAGCACATAAATTTATTTAAATATATATCCTTCGCAGCCGCCTGATATACCTAGTATATGCCCATAGAGGCATAGGGATGTCAAATTTCCTACTTTAGTAGGATTTCCTAGTTTTTGGCTTTCACTGATTTCTCTCTTGGCCCCAAATCCGGTATTATTTACCATTATCATACTTCAGTTTTATCTGCTGCTAAAGAGTATGCCAGGAACGTTTCCTCCTTTTTCATGAGGACAGATTGACATCCCAGAGAACAGTATATGTATGTTCTTTCAGTTTATGCAATATAAAAACGTCGAAGGCAGACCACCTTCATCACATTCAGCCCCCGATTTCCCCGTTCAAGTCCACTGACTTGCTTGGCATGGAAAGCTATAGAGATTGAAACATTCCTTTCTATAAACAGATTGATATCCGGCCTTGTAGGGAGCATGTTTTGAATCATATTGGTAGAACTGAGTTTTGTGATAATTGGTAAGGCCAGTTCAGTTCGAATCAGGTCAATAGTTCCTAGGAAATCCTTCCATAAAATTGTTGGCTCCGACTACATTACCTCCCACCCCAGGGGGACATTTTGGGGGTTTTGACAAATTAAATAGATGTACACTGTTCTCTAAAGAGAGAAATGCATTGCACTTAGGCTGTTTCATCTCGAAACTTGTGGGATAGAAAAACTGGGGGAAAAAAGATCATGACACCTTTCCTTCCTTCCGTCCTTCCTTCATTCCTTCCTTCCTTCCTTCCGTCCTTTCTTCCTTCCTTCCTTCCTTCCTTCCTTCCTTCCTTCCTTCCTTCCTTCGTTTCCTTCCATTCATGAAATCCCTCCTTCACTTCTATTTTCCCTCCTTGAAATCTTTCCTTCGCCCCTTCCTTGTGTCCTTCCTTTGCTTATTCCTTCCTTCAATTCATTCTTTCTTTCAGTCACAATCTTTTAGTCCCCAATCTCCATTCTGTGCTTGATACCTTATCTGCGTCCAGTGTTTAATTAGGCATATGAGACATGCGATACACTGGAGAAATCTCGAGTTGGCAGGACTGCCTTTTGTTACTGTGAGTTAAAGAGCACCCATATTAATGCCAGGTGTAGCCGGTTGCCCAGGTCCATTGTCGCCATAATAATTTCTTTCTTTCTTTCTTTCTTTCTTTCTTTCTTTCTTTCTTTCTTTCTTTCTTTCTTTCTTCTTTCTTTAATTCCTTTTTGTTTGCTTGTTTCTCTCTCTCCTTTTTCTTTCTTTCAGCCCTTCTTTCATTCTTTCTCCTTTCTGTCTTCTTTTTTTTCTCTCCTTCGTTCCTTCATACTACATGTACATTGACAGTACCTGGAGTAGATGGAACAGTGGATGCAGTCACAAACAAACAAACAAAACAAAAACATCAGCTGAAAGTTACAGTCGATAGATCTAGTTACTGTGTGCCTATAAAGAGCATCCATATCTAATGTCAGGTGCAGCCAATTGCCCATCTCCGCTGTCTCAGGGATAAAATCTATTGATTTCTGGCAGCTCTACCCTCCAACCAGGGGATTGATTATATCATCTTTACCGATCCCATTGCCCACACCATCAGATCTAGATGAAAAGGCAGACAGACAAACAGACGGACGGAAAGAAAAATGAATGAATAGATAGATAGATAGATAGATAGATAGATAGATAGATAGATAGATAGATAGATAGATAGATAGATAGAT
>JBCAUA010109139.1:0-10063 GCA_038406235.1 Peronia verruculata
AATGAAAATGTCCCAACTATGTTATAAAGTTGTTGCAGTTAAATCAGTTTAATTCTAGAGCCACGATTTGTTGTCAGTCTTCAAATGAATCCGGTTACCTGGCCTGTTTATAGGGACGCCTAGGTTTAGTGTCATCACATTAATATATCATTTCTAAACTGGTCCTTATTACAATAATATTCTTTGAGACGTGACACGATGAAACCAGGCAATCAGCTATTCTTGTATAGATATAGTATTAATATCACATTAAAGCTCATTCATCCTCCATTCTATTTGTGAAAAAAATTTTTGTTCTTTCTTAAGAAGTAAGACGAATTATTGGTGGTTAGAAATGATGGATATGGCCTATGGTCTCCTGCTACTGCAGCTGAATATGGTGATAAAATGGCAGATGACAGTTTTTCAGCCTTGATAATCCTAAGTTAGGTCATATCATTATATTACTCCCTTTGGACTTTTTACTTAATTTATTTAAGCAAATTTGATTCTAAAATATATATTTAAATGGGCGTAGAAGGGGTTTGTGGTTTTGAAAAAAATGCACTAAAAATTCACTATTAAAAAAAAAAAAAAAATCTTCAGTAGCCTCAGATTAACGAGAGTCTTATTTTTTCGTGGCACATCTCAAATTCATTTAATACACCGTCTCACCCAGTTTACGAGTAATATTTATATGCCTCTTTCCATACAAAATCAGAGAACCAGTCAATTTACCACCACAATTGTCGCACATGAAGTAGCTCTAATGTAAAGTGCAGATTTCGTAGCTTACATCCAATAAAGGTCTCATGTTTGTGTGTTTGTTTTGTGGTTCAATGACATATCAGCACGATTATGGCTATTTTGTGGCCGAACACGGAAAGATACGTTTACATGTTAAGGAAAGAGGAAAGAGAGCGGGACAGAAAACAGGAGCGAGGAGAGAAAAAGAGATGTTATCTCTGGAATATCTAGGATGGCACTCCATGCGAGATATCCCACCGATTGCTTTCACCACCTGCAGGCGGGAGCATTGAACATATTCATATACCCCAAGCCCTCTCAGGGGTTGATCTCATGTAAAACAAGGTGTGCGTGCTAGCTTGATCTTATTGACGAACTGATCCTCACATGTTCGTGCAATGGACATACAACACCTGTAAACTGAGGTCACGACACGGTTCCCGCTCCATGTTATCTCACTACATGTTAAACATATCAAAACTCAGCATAACCCGCCGTGAATACAGGAACCGATAATAATGAGTTGAAATACCCTTACAAAGTAGACATTCGTTAATATATTATTTTGTTGGGCAATTTACTGGTCATATCGGGCATCGCTTATAAATGTCCATAACAAATAATGATTCAAATTTTGTTCTCGGTAAATGTATTGCTATCCACATATATCCCCATGATATTTATCCCTCACAATATACAAGATCCCTATTGCATATATTCTCATGTATTATATTTTTATCACAGCATCCCTCACTATACAGGCTCTTTTTTTTTTCTTTTTGTTTGTTTGTTGTTGTTGTTGTTGTTGTTTCACTTTACATGTATCCTCATTCCAATATTCAATTCAATATTCACACTACAATAATCTCCATCAGACAATGATCCCTTTGTGACCAGACCTCTTAAACATCGAACCCATTTTTTTCCCTCCACCCCTCCCCTCCCCTCCTCTTTCCCCCGCTCTTTCTTGTTTGGTTTCGTTTTGTTTTTCTTTCTTTCGTTGTCTTGCAATTATTATTATTACTATTATTATTATTGCTATTATTTAACTACTTGAAATGCGAATTTGTTTTTGTTATTTTTTATCCCTCTTCATTTTGCATAACATTATATGTGTGTATGTTGTTTGTTGTTGTTTTCTAAAAGTGACAGTGAACAGTGAAAAGCGATCTGTTCAGTTTTGATACCTTATCTCCAATGGATGGTTCAGTGATAATGTTGATTTGTGTGGACAACTTCAACAAATAAAGAATTACCCGTATCACCTGAACAATTTCAACCTCTTTGTCATAAACAACAATAACAACAACAATACGTTGGCTCATCATTTAGATTTTGCAAGGACATCTACCTAGGACCAGCAGCTTACTAGTGACCCCATAGGGCCAATAGTTTACCAGACAAGACATTATATAGGATGAGAGCTTTACTATGGATCACTAAGGGCCAACAATTCACCAAAAAGCATCAGTGCAAATATCTTACCTGAGACCACAATGAATCAACCAAAGCGTTATACTGCTTGCATAGAGGCAAGCTATACGTTGGGAATTGAAAGCTTATGAAATTGTAAGGTAGAGCAATTAACTGGAAAAGCGTGCAGCAATAAAGGCCAGAACCAAATACCTGTGTACAAAGCCACCCCATACCCAGTCTGCCACAGATTTTGTCTTGGTATCCCTTGGGAGGGTACACAGGTGAACGAAGAGCTAGGCTGAACTTTATCGTTTACGATTATAGACTATACATAATATATGGGATCGATAGTTTGCCAGACCACCTAGAGACAAAACAGTTTACCACAAACCTCATAGGACCAACAGTTTACCTATGAACACATTTGAAAAAAAAAAAAAAAGTTTAAAAATAAAGTAAAAATAAAAGTACCATCCCTTGACCCTCAAGACGGAAAAATGGCTTGGCCATTTCAGACCGCGTCCCCGCAGTGCAGTGCCACTGTATTTCCCCCGATGTACATCAGGTACCCGCTTTACAGATCGGTGGGCTGAGGAAAAAATTGTGTGTTCAGGTTTTTTCCTCAGGATACAACTTGCAACCGTTACGATTCGAACCACCGACCTCTGCTTCCAAAGGCCGCAACACAAATCACTGAGAATCCTCAAAAATAAACAGTGTATCAGAGCTCACACACAACCAGGTTATCAGAGATCACATTGAGCCAACAGTTGGTTTAAGATCACAAATGATTCAAAGGCATACCTAAGACTAGTAGCGATAGATAAGACAAATAATTAACCTTAGACCATAGACATGTAATGGCTAATAGTTTTCCAGAAATAGCATTGAATTGATAGATAAAGTGAAAACTTACCACAGACCAAGTTGGCTGTTAGCTTACCTCAGATCACATCGACCAATGGTTTACCAGAGACTCCAGAGGACGAGAGTGTTTACCACAGACTACCTGACACCAGCTGATATTTTTTTCCAACCCCTTCATCTTCAGCAACTCAACGTTGAGCTGTTTGATAGGACTGGAGGTTCAGTGAGTCACGTCGGGTGTTCATGTCACATATTATGCCCGTGTCATCTAAGATCTGTACCAAAATTGACTTACTTTTTCTGACCATAAGCTAATGAAAAAAGCCAATTTTGGGGCAGATTAGTACAGTCTGACATGATACAGACATAGGTGACGGGAACACCCGACGTGACGCACTAACCCTCCAGTCCTCTAGTCCCTATATTATTTAATTTGCATTTTAACTGACTGATAAAAATGCTTCTTTTCTGATAAGCCTTCAACATTAAAATTTTGTTTTGAATGTTGGTTCTGCATTGTCGATTGCTGTTTTGGAGTCCGGCCACTGTCGTAGTGGTGCATTTAAAAATGAAGCCACCAAACTTCATCAAACCACTTTTCTTCCGCTGCTCTTTGAGAATCAACCCATCTCATTCCTGTCCGGTCTTGAACCAGATCATTCTATTAGTTCATTAAAATTTGTCTCCCTTGTTTGTCGCTGCTTCTGTCTATGTTTGTAAAACGGTTTTCATAAGCTTGACAGTTGTGACAAAGTATCGTACGATCTCAGATTTCATTTATTCACTGGAATGAAATTTCCATAAGAAGATCTATAGCTTAACTGCATATTGACACCAGAAGACGTGGATGTAGCAAGTAGCGGACACAGCTCACCAAGGGACGCAAATCTTATTTTACCGTGGAGACCAATGGAGTGACGATTGTTGCTCTTGGATTGTTAAGACTGATCTAATTCCCAGACATGTGCGTGAAAGACATTGAGACAGAGAGAAGTGAGAGAGAGAGAGAGAGAGAGAGAGAGGAGAGAGAGAGAAGAAAACGAACGAGAGAGATAGAAGACAAGAGCAAGAGATAGAGGAAGAGAGCGAGAGAGAGAGAGAGAGAGAGAGAGAGAGAGAGAAAGACAGCAAAGCAACATGGTTGTTAGCAAGATCTGTTGTGAGTCTCTGGACAGAGGCAAATCTTTATTTCTCTTTTCATCATCTGTTGTAGCATATGCTTTAGAAGAACATGAAGTTGTATTATAAATATGCAGCAGATTAAACACCAGTCGCCATTGAATGATGGCCTTGCATGTTATCTCTCATTTATCAAACATTCCTTACCCATGGCCTCTTTTGCATATCACCAGTGTACTTTTTTTTTTGTTTTGTTTTGTTTTGTCTCAAGCCGTTCAATCCCAAGAAAGTAGGATTATCTCGGCTTCAAGTGAGAATTTCTGTGGTCAGAAATTTGGGATTTAAATATTTTCTCCGGATAGCGGCACTCTGGTTATTCCATATCGACTTTTGACTGCCAAGGCAGGGTTCCTTGACGTGCGTACATGTGAACTATATTACACATTTTCATATTTAGCCATTACGATGAGGTCATGACCTGAAAAGTACAAAGTAATCTATAACTGTACATTTCAAGTCTCACTAGGCAATCCTAGGGAACCAGGAAGGGAGAAAACAAAAGTGTTGTTATGTCTTTGCTCATTATAGCGCGTGATACTTTATAGATGGTAAGTTGTGCCCCCAAATAGCCTTGTGTCTGTCTTGTACTTTTTCTAGGCGAGGCTGTGAGCGGCTGAGAGTGCTGTTTGTGCTAGTCTAGATGTAGATTTAGATGCATACCTTTATCGGACACTTGCTGTAGGTACGTACAATACCGGTACTAGTCTAAATCTAGCATAAGAAACAAAACAATACAATGTCATCTGAGTGAAATGGAGCCTGTGCAACGAGCTAGATTTAGATTCCAGATCTAGACGACCTCTAGTTCTAGATATAGTCTTTGCTTGTTAATGTAGACAAGATATAAACATAGATCTACATATGTTTGCCTTGTTTTTGTTTTTTTTTCTTGAAAACTCCACGTCAGTTGGTCAGGTGGGTCGAAGACTTCATCCAAGTCGAGTCCCCTTTCACAGCTTTCTTTGTGTTTTTATAGAGAGTTAGGGCTAAAGCAGATATAGACTAGATCAACATCCAAGTTGAACTGAGCTTATTCCAGGAATGAAAACCAAACATTTTTCAGCTCACTACTCACTAGGCTATGTCTATGTATTTTCAAGTGTTCTCAGAAAGAAAAAAATGTGACAATATTTTAACATTTTTATTTATAGAGTAATTTTGTAATGGAGAAAAGGTGCTTGATATTATGTATTAGAAAGACTTTCCCAGCAGCTTATTATATTTATTAATTAATCACTGAAATTGTTCTCTGAAACAGATGTTGTACATGTGCCAGATTCAGTCCATAGACCATGTTCTCAACCTCAAGCTTTAGGCCACCTTGTGACACATTGTTCTTGACAGAATGAAAGCATCAAATGTCACCCAGCAGCTATTGCTGGAACCGAATCCCACATTATTTTGCCCCTTTCTTTGTTGTTTGTTATAGTGGTGCTAATAACAAAACTATTTTTATAATTATTCATCATTTCTGTTTGTGTCTATCTCCATCATCCCATAGGAACATTGTTCCTTTGCATTGCAATTTTTTTTTTTTTTCAAGCCTTTCAATCCTAAGAGATAGGATTATCTCGGCTTTTAGAAGTTGTCAATTTTTGCTGATAAATTTTGTGGGTAGAAATTTAGAATTTGGAAATTTTGCCCGGACTAAGGCACTCAGGTCTACTCTTCCATCAATTTTCAACTGCCAAGGATTCTTTAATGTGCGTAACGTACACACGAGACCTCCGTAATATATATTCACCCTTATCTGAGAAGGCTAGACATCGGGCTTCCCTACCCACAGGAAGCCAGGGGACTGTTGAGTGATTGAAAAAAATGCGGGTTTTCGATCTTCGTGTCCTGTCATCCCCCGATGCAGCACCTGCGTTTCGATCCCGGCCTGTTTTCTCCATAAGCAGACGCCATACCCATTGAGCCACTGCGTCCCCCCTGCATTGCAGTGAACATGAGTTCACATAATTATGTGGTTTGCACTTGTGAAATGGTGTCATGAGGGTTTTTTGCAGTTGCAGGAAAATATTCCTGGTTTAATACTAAGTCAAATAAACAGAAAAGCCAGTTTGAAAAAGATTTCCTGAAATACTGAAACCTTGGAATATTCTCACAAGTAGTATTTGGGTCAGTACAGAAGTACAGCTGTACTTTTACCTTCACTGTCATGTTCAGCTTCAAATTCAAACCTGAAAGTGGTTTTAAGTGGCTCACTTATAAATGTCAGTGGTGTCAAGTTTTAAGCTACAATTTTTTCTGAGGATGCACAGAATAAATAGCATTTTATAATTTTTGGTATATTCACATAAAAGTACTGTAGTTTAGCATGGATAACTTGAATTTCTTGGGGATTGAAAAATGTGTTTGAGGTTTTGGCTAATTCGAGATTTCCATGATGGCCTTAAGAAATAGAAGGACTAGCAGTTCGAGGGGGACATGGCTATGGTGACACTATTTTTGTCCAATCTTGACAGTAGGAATTGGATCCGCTGAGTTCATCTTCATGACATCATGTCTTTGTGTTGGCCCGTTCCCCACGACATCACCCACATTGCTGTGCATACATTGCGTCTTGTAGGTTATGGTTATTCTGTGCAATACAGGCAGAGTCTGGTGTAGCCTAGTCCACCACTCGGCTCAATTATCTTGTCACCTCTCTTGTAAGTTGTAGTTCATCCTGAGTCAGGCCCAAAGTTAGACCCACACCATACACTGCCGACTCCTACCGTGGCCTCCGCTCCTACCCATGCCTTTCAGGTATCACAACAGCCGGGGGCCAGCAAGACCAGACAATTAATTATAGGCCTAATTAGACATTCTACCTCTTTGAGACCCGGTACAGTAGATGAGGATACAATCGTTCGAGAAATGCGTACTGCGAGTTGAGAAATGCGTGGTAATAATACAAAGAAAATATGAGACATTTGAACGAAGCCGATGACGGCGTTCGACATTTCCGTGAATTTGAGATAAGCTTGTTCGAGTTTTCTGTTTGTTTGGGTATTATGTGTTGAGATTTCACGGCACATCAGCACGATTACGGCTATACAGTGCCAAAAACTGAAACATACGTTTACAGAGTTCGTCTGTATATTATACACCATCTTCACTATGGTTCTTTTATTAGATGTGTCAAATGTCTCCACTCACTCTCTACACACCGGCTTTAGAGTCAGAACATCGATCGACCGATAGACAGGCAGACAGACAGACAGACAGACAAACAGACAGAGAGATAATTAAATAGATAGATCAAGAGAGCGAGAAAGAAGACAGTTGTTCATGCATGACCATACTGAACATTCCACAATAACATACAGACAAGTTGGTAGGCTGAACACATCGCATACCGATATAGAAGCTACCCCACTGTAGATCCACATGTATGCCATACTGTTATTGCAACTGCAGGCGTAAGAGAGAGGGCGTAGGTGTGAGCTGGCCTGTGTAATGCCCGGTCAGTGCAACTGACCTCTTTCCACCTGAGGTCAATGACAGCGGTGCTGACGACTTGCAGGGCAAAGCTATATTTAGGCGCGGAGCTGGTATGCCAACCAGCTAGTAACATTAATGCGGGCAGGGTAGAGAGAAAACGGAAACCTCACCTATAAGTCTAGCTAAGCTAGTCAGCCAGCTAAATCTACGGTACTGGGACAAAAACCAGCAATTTCATCATCCATTTCTTAATTTCCGCGATTCCCTCAAAACACTATTGGACATATATACTATGGCATCATCGAGCTTTGTTTTCTATCTTTTATGCTATGCTAATGGGAGATCGTTCCGCAGATTATCTGCCCTTTCCAAAAGAGGTAGAGTAAGAGGGAGATCATTTTGACCAGACTTTTACTTCCCTTTGCCAGACAAAAGAGGTGTTGAGCAAGCAGTGTAAGGAGCAAAAAATCCTTTTAATGCTTGGCATTGGAAAGACTCATCGCCAAAGATTTGACTAAATTATAACAATAAGAAGAAAGCATTCATTTTACATCTTATTTTGGGGGGGGGGGGAGGGGGGGGGGATTTTTCATGGTGAATGTTTGAAGCAAAGGACACAAAAGTGATTTTTTCCTCTTTGCACTACTAGGTCAATCCCTCTTTTGTCTGGTAAAGGGAAGTAATTAAATAGGACTGAGCACAACGATCTCCCATTATCACATTTACATTATTGGCCTTGCGCTGTCTATTTCTCCATTTTCTTTACTATGCACCTGCAGCAAAACCCACAAAAGGCTTATACACTCGAATATACTGAATGTATCCATCTGACATTTGGTACCCAACACTGCTGCAAAAATATGTGTGTCTACATGTAGATCTATGTACATATTCAGCCGAAAAAAAAACAACAACCGAAGCTTACTCTATTTGACATTATTCTAAAAAACGACAATAAGTGAATAATTAACTCGCGGGAAAGTCCAGAATTTGATCAAGTGGTCATTAATTTTGGTCTTCAAATATCCCTAGGAAACCATCTTGTATCAGGCCTCTATATAATTACGATAGACTCCCGTTGATAAAATTGCGCTATAATAGATTTGTTCCGATCAAGCAAAAGGTTGGAAATACCGGCGTCTATTTTTAGCAGGGGATACAAACACTCAAGACTATTCACAAATTTCACTCACTTCTCGGTTTGACCCTGTTACGGTGTGAAGGAAATGTGTCACTAAAACTCTTCACTGTGAGCCTATTGAACCTAGATGGCCTCCAAATAATAGTAGTATTGAGTAGTGTTAATGATTTAATGACGTAAGAAAAAGTATAACGTACTTCCGGCTTCGCGTTTTTTCCCCGAAGTTTTGCGTTTAATATTAGTGTTGTGAGATTTCGTAGTGTTATTTTCAGTAGGGGGTACAAACAGTATGCCGGGGATTTCCAGATCTGTGCTTAGTCGGATATGAACTATTGAAAAGGCCTTATATAAACGAGTTTCCAGGGAATATTTGAGACCAAAACAAATTAGAACGCCCTAGATTATGACATCAACAATTTCGACTGTTCCCGTCGATATCTTTAACTAATCAAATAAATTCTCCCTAGTTGCGGAAAACAACCTTTCAAATCAGCCCATATTCTGACAACTGGATCAAATTCATGACAATATTATTTGTACAAAAAATAAGAAACGGCTAAGAAATCGATCGTCTTAACTAATAAAATCAATTTCTCCCAAAGCGTAGAAAACAACCACCAGAATCAGCCCATATTCTGAAAAGTGGATCCAATTCACGGCAAATATTATTTGTATAAAAGACGAAATGGCTAATAAATCGATAGTCTTTAACTAATCAAATACAATTCTCCCAAGTCGTGGGAAACAACCGCTAGAATCAGCCCATATTCTGAAAACTGGATCAAATTCACGACAACATTATTTGTGTAAAAAAAAAAAAGACTGTTAATAATGTATTGTGTTCAGTGCAGTGACAAAGCGTTCTGTCAGAGGAATTGCCGTGGCGTCAGATCCACCAGCCAGCTATTCTGATCATCTCTGAGTCTATTACAGCCGCCATTTGGCGATCGTTATGATACTTGGATGATATTACGGCGCTTTTAGTTATAGTTCGCTTATTTCCCCACTCTAGTCAAGGAGAATTTTCCACGAGATAAACCATAACACTATCACATGACTTTGCATTCCAAACAATGAGCATTTTCTTCACTGTGTGCTGAGATAACGTCTTGAGAGAGAGATAGAGAGCAGGGTTAAGAGAGAAAGGGGCTAAGAGAGAGAGAGAGAGAGAGAGAGATGTTAAAAGAAAGGTTAAGAGAGGGGGGTAAGAACTAAATCGTGATTTGTTTCTACTTATCTATCTATCTATCTATCTATCTATCTATCTATCTATCTATCTATCTATCTATCTATCTATCTATCTAT
>JBCAUA010109150.1:0-10063 GCA_038406235.1 Peronia verruculata
TATCTATCTATCTATCTATCTATCTATCTATCTATCTATCTATCTATCTATCTATCTATCTATCTATCTATCCTTTCTTTAATCGCCTCTTTCTTCTACTTTCTTCTTTCCCCTTATCTTTCTCTCACGTTTTCCTTTTGCTACATGATATCTCCTTCTCTCTCTCACTCTCTCTCTCTTTCTCTCCAGTATGACATATCACCACTCATGCCTACTGACCTCTGAACCCAGCTATTCCTACTGCAGACAGCTGGCTATCGACATCAACCTCTGTGGGTGGTCCAGCTGTATCACCGCTCTACATGCTGGATTTGATCCCTACCTATAAACTACGACCCTCTCGATTATCTCTCAGTGTGCGTTTATCAGTCCAGCCGCTGATACGATAACTATTATCTTATCTGAAGTGAAGTCAATTGGTCTCAGGTGGTGACATACCAAATACCACACAGCTGTCGGCGAACGAAGGGTTAAATTCACTAACTGACCGAAGGCTAGTGAGTGGAGTGTCCGTTCGAACTTTTCCTGACATCAGCTGAGATGGACAGCTATTCTCACACACTGACGAGCTGTATGTCAGATTGAGAGATCGTCAAGTAGATGGGTGAGTGTGTCAGAACAGCTACGTTTTCTTTAGAGTCATCTCGAACCGTTACTTTTGGGTCGGTCATTTAGAACAGTCACTTTTGAGTGAGTAAACTGTTACTTTTAGATGAATGACTAAGAACATCTGTGAATCATAACAATTATTTTTGAGTGAGTCATCCAGAACCGTTAATTTCGGGTGAGTGACTTACAACAGTTCCTTTTAGACAAATGACTGATTCAGTTATTTTTGCATGAGTGACTTAGAACGGTTACTTTTGGGTGAGTAACTTAGAACGGTTACTTTTGGGTAAGTGGCATACAGGAGTTCCTTTTTTTTAAGAATTCGAACAGTTGCTTTTGGGTGAATGACCTAGAACACTAACTTTCGCTTGAGTCATTTAGAACAGAACAATTACTTTTGGGGGAATGATGTAAAACCGTTACTTTTTGTGTCAGTGAGTTACAATAGTTACTTTAGGGTGAGCCACTTAGAACAGTTATTTTTGGATGAGTGAACTGGAACAGTTGCTTTCGGGTGCTTGACTTTAAGACTGTTACATTTGAGTGAGTGAGTTAGAAGTTTCCTTTCGCTTTTCTACGGTGTGGCTGGCATTTTTTCAGACGCAAACACACAGTTCATTATCTCCGTTCTGTGTTATTTTTAACTCCGTCTTGTATCCAACAAAGTCTATGACATCTCCATAATAAAAATGAATACTGTAACGGTATAAACACCCGCATTAATCTCTCATTGGCTCCAGTTCCGTTCCTTGTTTTTAAATACAGGGTGTCCGTTCAGTTTCTTCACAATTTCACAAATGTTATACGAAGGCAGTAGATAAGATATCTTAACCAAATCTGTTTTAATGGAATTAGAGTTTATTAAGGTTAGTGATCACATTCAAATTTTGTGTTTCTGAAGTACTTTATATGAAACCTTAAAAAATGACATTGCCGCCGTTGATGAGGCTATGCTACAGCGAACATGGATGGATGTACTTCGCGCAACTGATGGCGCCCATATACAAGTGTTTTATATAAGGTATATATATATATATTTTTTCAGTCTTAAAGAAGATAGGATTATCTCGGCTTTTTTTACGAGGTTGCCTGTTTGTGCGGAGAATTTTTTTGTGGGTAGAAATTTGGATTTTGAAAATTTTGCCCGACAGTGGCACTCAGCCTGCTCTTCCATCGACTTTGAACAGCCAAGGATTCTTTAACGTGCGTAACGTACACACGGGACCTCTGGAATTTATTTGCCCTTATACGAGAAGACTAGATGTCGGGCTTCCATACCTAGAAGAAACCTGGGGACCGTTGAGTCAACTGAAAAACGGCAGCTTTTTTTCAATCGTCATGTCCTTCCATCCCCCGATGAGAGTATCCGTGAGTCGGCTAGAACCCGCAACCTCACCGACGTGAGTTATTTTCACCCTAAAGCAGAGGCCAGACCAAAGAGCCACCGAGCTTCCCGTTTTTTGGATGTGTGTGTAGGCGTCCAGGGGTGGGGGGGGGGGGGGGGAGAAGGGTGATGGACTGTGGGCAGGGAGGGAGAATTGAGAGCGTCAGGGCCACGTGACTGAGTCGTTGACCCCGTTTGTCACACACTGGTAACTCATACCACGCTCTTCTCTCTCTCTCTCTCATACACACATTCGCACACAGACACACACATACGCACACAGACATATATACACACACCCTTACACTCACACTCACGCACGCACAAACGCAGACACACACACATACAGACATACGCACACACATATCTATCTCTGCCAGGCCTTACCCGAAGTGAGCACTGAGTACCATGTTCACCCACCCGTGAAATGAAGACGCCATTCGTCATCACTCAGAGATCTTAGCCTCCATGACGATTGGAATCTGAAGAAGATGGATGTGTGTAGCTAGTTCCCTTCTCACAGATCGTTGAAATCAATACAAGCTGTCAGCTGGAAATGAAAAAAAAAAAAGATGGAAATAAAGAGAGAAAAAAAAAGGCTTTCCTCTAGGAGAAACTGCTTGTAAAAAAAAAATCGACGAAGCAAAAACTTGGAAATCCCCAGCGAAGTGTTTGTACCCACTGCCAAAAATAGAACTCCCAATGATATTAGTCACTGCTCCACCACGAGATCTAAGGACAAGAGTCACTGATCCCATGCATTTTTATGTGTTTTTCTATGTCAATGGTAGTGAACAGGTTGGAGTGGTTGTACCCAGTCTACTGAAATTAGACCAAAAAAAAAAAAAAAACACAGCACCACAAATAAAGAGCATACAATTTATCTCATGAACGTGACGCAGTTGACTAAACTAAAAAGTTCATTTTTCAGGAGAAGCAATATTTGTTTTATTTCATAGCGCTGTAAGCAACAGTTGCAATATTTGGCCTGTAGGCACCAGACAGTCACGTATTGTTGACTAAAATGATTGCTTAGATTTTCTCTCTGTAGTCTTATTTATTAGATCTAAGCCTCCAAAATCCAGCAGCTTTAGCTTTCATTAATAGAACGAACTCTCAGACCTTCCTGTTTCATCTGCTGTGCCAGGGCTACGAGACTGGTTCTATGTGAGAGCTTGCACGTTGTGCCTTTCAAGGTCAAGGCATACTCGCCCCTTTCTGTTGTCCACGGATCTTTGTTATAAATCTGCAGCAAAACCCAAGATAGGCTTATAGACTCGAAAACCACTGAATGGATCCACATGAAATTTGGCATACAACTTTGTTGCATATGGATCTGTGTGTTTATATAGGTAAACCCCAGAAAAGTGTGGTATGTTTGCCGTTATTCTAAGCATGTGATACTATTTGAATTTTAAACTCTTGAGACTGCTTGATCTGAATTGTATGTTCGATAATATGACGCGTTCAAAACACCTTTTCTTTGAGTTACATTCAGTTGTATCATCCACATAGCAACGACGAGGTGCGCATGCTTGCCTTGCACTTTGGGTCCCGGGGCAATGTCGGTTTGATCCTTAAAAACTCCCACCTAGGACCTGGCTTCTCTACTACTGAAGTAAAAAAAAAAAAAATTAAAAAATGGACGAAGACTTCGCAGAGCAAACTCTTTACCCGCTATCATGTACTCTTGATCTTTACAATTGGTACATTGTCTTTCAAAGATGTCTTTCATAAATTCCCTGCATTGTTTTCAGGAAGGCTTCATCGATGGTTAAGGAAAAATCAGATTTCAGAAAATAATGCAAAAAGATAGTTCATATTTGACTAAGAACAACATGGAAATCCCCGGCGGAATGTTTGTACCCCCTACTACAAGTAGATCGTTCACTTATGTGTGTTACTCTCCACCATGAAATCCCATAACAATCGTAGAATATAACATTCCCCGGAGAAACGCAAGGCCGGAAGTACGTCATATTATGTTTCTCTACGTCATTCAATCATCAACACTACTCACTACTGCTATTATTTTGAGGACATCTTCGTGCAATAGGAGAGCAACCAAGAGGGCACACAGGCTCACGGCCAAGAGTTTTACTCCTACATTTCCTCCCCACTGAAACAGCCAGGCTTAAACCCTGAAGTTGGGCAAGTTTGTGAATAGTTGGGAGTGTGTGTACCCCAGTGCTAAAAATGGAAGCGGGTATTTCCAACCTTTCCCTTGGTCGGAACAAATCTATTATCGCTTCTGTTCAAAGTAAAATGTATGGAAAGGTATTTCATATTTGTTTGTTACCTTTAGTTATCTCTCTTATTACAATAATTATTACTCCAGCAATACCAACATGTGAGCTAGTAGCTTTAGCAGTACAGTGTCTCCTAGTAGGTAAACACACACAGAAGTCTAGTATCTGTACTACGTGACCAGATACCAGTCAACAAAGAAACCAAGCGTCTAGTTCCCCCATCCCTTTTACCCTCCCTCCTCCCTTAACGCACGCACGCACGCACGCACGCACGCACGCACGCACGCACGCACGCACGCACGCACGCACGCACGCACACACACACACACACACACACTTTTATATTTGTCTTTGCTCCCTTTCCAAAACCTGCGTTCAAAGAAAAGGAAATTTTAATCCTCTGCCACATTTCCCCCTCAAATTCTTGGAAAATCTGCCATTTTCCTCCAGCTTCGGAATTTCCGTCATCCTTTCTTCAGCTCTTCCTTTATTTTTGTTTTGCTTGTTTTTGTTTTAATTTGTTTTGTTTTTGTTCGTCCTTTGCTGGGTCTCTATCACTGGCAGTAGGTTTTAAAGTTTTCTTTCTTCCCTTCTCTCTATCTCCCCTCTGTCCTCTACTCTCTCTCTCATTCCTTTGTTATATTCATTTCTGTTCATCTCTTCATCTTCCTCATCCATCATTGGCTCTCTCCATCTTTTCAATTTTTCTTTTTCGTTTTCTTCCTCGTCATCTCTTTTCAAACTCGTCTTCGATCTGTCCATCCACACTCCACACTCCCTCCCCTCTTCTGTTTGTTTTCCATAAGCCTTTCAAATCCTGAGATTTTAGGATTACGTCGGCCTTAAGTAGCTGTCTGATTTTGCTGAGAGTTTTTATGAGAAGAAATTTGGAATTAGGAAATTTTACCCGGACAGCGGCACTCAGCGTACTCTTCCATCGATTTTGAACTGTCAAGGGTTCTTTAACCTGCATAATGTACACATGGATCTCCCAGATATATCCGCTTTTATCCGAGAAGGCTAGACGTCGAGCTTCCCTACCTGGACGAAGCCAGTGGACTGTTGAGTCACTGAAAAAATTCAGGTTTTCGATCTTCGTGTCCTACCCTCCTCCGATGTAGGATCTGCAAGTCGATCCCGGCCTCACCGCTGTGAGATATTTTCTCCATGAGCAGACGCCAAACCACAGAGCCACTGTGGCCCCTCCCTCCCTCCCTGTTGTTAGTCTTATTTCTGTCTTATCTCTCCACCCCCTCCTCCCCCCCACACACATTCTTATCTCTCCCCAATGGCGCGGTTACCAAGCCAATCATATCCCCTGCTAGATCAGTAAACAACCCATGCCAGATTATTTACCTGATGCAGAACTCCTGGCTTGACTTGCCCACGCCCCTCTCCAAGACCTGTGTTATTGGGCCAGCTACGGGTTTGTATATAACTGTTTCAAACAAAGATGGTGGCTGGCCAGGTTTTTGCTTATATCATCATTTTTCCCTGGTCAGTTCTGCCAGCTGTGATGACGTAGGCAGTCTGCTGCACGCGCCGGACATTGGCGATCTGATCAGAGATATGGTAGTCATAGGAATCCTTTGGCATATACAATTTAAAAAAAAAAAAAAGAGAAAGGAACGATCTTTATACGATCAGCGCCCTCTATAAATATGCCGAAATTCTGACGTCATAAGGGGCGATAACGTGTACTCGTCCTGCCAGGGTTTCTGTTTTTTTTTTTTTGGTGGGTCTTAAATGTTTGGTGGTATTTCAGTGGTCGAAAAACTGTCGTGGAGTGAGACAGATGACTGGCTTCAGAGGGAGATTGGATTATTTTAATTTAGGTGTTCCGGCCTGAAGCTTCATGGCATTTTCTAGAACCCCGGCCACACCAGGGCTATGATTCCCGCGATGTCTCTCACCCACATTTTCCCCCCTTCAGGGACCCTGAATGGGATTTGAACCGGTGCCGTTTTTAGTTTTCGGCCCAGTCCTCTAACCGCTATGCTATACGTGCCACTGTTCTTATGGCATAGCTTATTGTATTTAAATCTACCGTCTGGTATCAAGTGGTGTAGAGCTCACATCGTTCCTTTAGCATCAGATCCAACCAGAAGAGTTTTCTGCTGCTGTTGCTAGCTCACGCCGGGCACTTCTAATGTTTCGGCCACTTAAGTTGAGCTTCCTCAGTAGACAAACACAAACTCGCCTAAACATTGGAACGATTATGACACAATGTTTCATACGTTTTATGCGAGTAGGAATACGAATACTTTATTGATTGAAACCTGCATTTTTTTCAGTGACTCAACCGCGCCGTCGCTTCCTTGGCGTCCAGCTTTCTTGGATAAATGTGAATATATTTCCGAGGTCCCGTGTGTGTGCTAGGGACGTTAAAGAACTCTTGACAGTTCAAAATCGATGAAAGAGTAGGCTGCGTGCAAACTTTCTAAATTCCCAATTTCTACCCACAAATATTCTCACCAGAATCAGGCAGCTACTTATATCCGAGATAATCCTACTACGTCAGGATTGAAAGGCTTAAGAAAAACAAACAAAAAGACATTCCCTCTCATATATCAAGCTTTGTAGCATGCAGAGAGTCACAAAGTTATACGCCTAGTCTTATACAGCTGTGAACTCGTATAACGTTGCGGGTGGTTGTAACTTATTTTGACGTCCTTGAGAATTTGGTTCAGCTGGACGGACAGCCAAAGTAGATTCTTGTCCAGTACGGCTCAAATTCTTTCTTTGCTACATGAGTCATCTCTGTGACGGGCGTCAATGATCTTGCTCCTCAAATTCTCTCATTATTCGGTGGCTTTTTAGCAATCCCATGTCAGTGATTTTTTCCCCTGTTGTCCAGAGATGCAGAATTTTAATGAAAGTCATTGCTGGACTGTCTCGGCTTTCCTTGCTTAGCTTAACTTTTTGTCGGCCCTTCAGTCTTTCTTATAAAGACTATCGCAGCCATTTACTTGTAAACCCGTCGGGCTGCTGTAGGGGTTGTCAGCATCTCTGTGTCAGCATGAGAAGCTAAGATGTCAAAAGTGCTGCTAAAAGATAAGAAATGGGCTCGAGGCCTTGATTATTTTACTGGGCTTTCCTTGCCCATTGTCTCCCCTGTCCAAGAGTTTCTTTCAATTATTCAGATTAGAGAAAGTTTGGACTTGGAATGAAACTGTTAGCGCATACTTTGTGTGCTTTCTATCAAACTCCTACAGGACATCGAAAACATCAACGATAAAATTGTTCTAATTCTCGTCTGAGGACTAGTTTTTTTTTTTAAGGAAAAACAATAGATTCAAAATAAAACAGTATCTAGTTTACTGTATTGATCCACCTTCCTCTGTTACAAGTTTCAAAGTACGCTGGCCTAAATTTTGAAGTTGACTTTTTTTTTTACTTTCATAATTGGATGATCGCAAATGTTGGCCAAATTTTTATTGTTATTATTATTTTTGCTTGTTTATTTTCACGTTTTCTAATAGGTGTATGAACCGATCGATACTCTCCTCCCCTGATAAACAATCGGGCTATTTCACCACATGGTCCCCTGTCACTGTGCTCATAAATAAGAAAGATAAAGAACATAGATAGTTATAGCCCTCACCGCATGGCTCGAAGAATGTCAAAGAAGCAGGGCGTTTTGTAGCCACCTGCAGAGATAAGGTATCAGTGTAAATAGGTGTTAGAGCATACATACAGAATTATACCTATGGCATACAAATAGGTTCATAGATATGCACACATACATAATGATAGAATACAGCCATACACATACAAACTCAATACTGTTTGAATTCACTTGTATAAGCCGGGCTCAGGTACTACTTAGGAGTTCAATAGCGATTTATCCATTTTTTTTCTTCTCTCTTTCATCTTAACGTATTCCAGGTGCGACATGAATACATTACCAATAATGACACATCTTGGCCAATGTCTTCCAATCCTGTCATAGACAGACTGGGCTATGGTAGTGAAATCTGATCTATGTAGTTGTTCATGTTCACCTCCCAGGCTGCCTGTCTCGGCTACCTCATCTGGATAATGACAATCACCATTACTTCGCACCTACTCACCCACCTACTCACTCACTCACACACGCACACACGCGCGCGCACATTCAGCAAAAAATGGATCATTGTTTAGATTGCAGTCACGGAATAACCGCTGTGGAACGGGCGACAACTCCTGGCGTGACAAAACTGCATCACTGTGACCGACCACAACACCCTAGTTGCCATGGAAACCCGGACCAACTCGGAAACTGACGAGGGGCGTCTTTCTGGCACATTCCAAGAAGCTTCTAGAGGTTGACGATTCTAATACTTTACCTAGTGAAGCCAGGAATTTGTAGACAAATACCCAATCGATTCGTGTGTTCATCGACACGGTGGCAAAGGTATGCGAGGTGGACAAAACCTCTGCTTTAAGAATGTACTCAAACACTACTTGAAAACCTGTGATATGAGACACTCTACCTGGGATATGCTCGTCTCTGACAGACAAAATGACGTACAAATGTCAGGAAGTTAAAGATAATTATGGAACAAAAATGGCACAGTCATAAAAAAATAATATTGAGATGAAATCAGGAACTCATCAAAGTGAGGCGACTAGAGAAATCATTATTTTTCAACAATGAATGAATTTGTAGGGCGTTTTACTCTGCACAGACCCATCTATATCAAGCTCTAAACATATTTCAGAGTTAAACATGCTGAAATAGATCGAGTAAAAGCCCAAAGATTGTAATTTAGTGACGTGGCTTAATAAAGATTAGTCAGAATTAACAAAAGTGATCGGCCATTTTCTCACTAAATTCAACTGCAGCAACAGATCACCCCCATCGTCTTTAATTGCCAAGATTCCGACTTTTAGTTCAAGTAGAACCAACAAATTTCACACACGGAAAGGGAAATGAATCATCTTGACAGTGATACCAATAGCTCCATATACTAAAAGTTTGACCAGAGCCTGATTTCATCGTCTGGCATCTCAAATGTATCAAAGTAGACTTTTGTATGGAGACATAGCCCATCTAATCAGTCTTTGTTTGTTATGCCTGAGATCGATGCAGTCTGTATTCTCGTGCATGGTCTGGTCTCGTTGCCCATGGTCAATAAATATGCATCTGATAAGTGATCACATTGCAGTCACGGCTACCAGCCAACTGAGTAGGTTGCGGACAAGAGATAACTATTGTTTATGTGAATTTCTCAATCTTTGTCTTTAGCTTTTAAATACGGAGTGTTAAGCGTTAAGTTAATGATTTTACGTGTCATCGTTATGTGTGAATATAAAACACACTGGAAAATTGTAGAGTACAATATTTCGGGAAAAACCCAACTCGGAAGTACGTCAAGCGATTTTCTACATCATTAAATCATTAACACTACTCGCTATTATTACTATTATTTGGAGGGCATCTTAATTCAACAGTTTTTGTCACTCACCTAGTTAAGACTTTTGGTTATGATTTTCATACCCACCGTAACAGGGTCAACCTAAGAAATGAGGCAAACTTACGGCCAAGGCAAGGCCAAGGTCATTTGTCGATGGGATTTCCCAGAATATTGGGTGGGCTCTAGTGGCCAAAGTCATTGCGAAACATCCGGTGGTTTTCCGGACGCAAAAAATGAATGTTCACTATAACTTGGCTGTTGAGGGATTCCTTTACTTATAATATTAATCTGCACAGGAGTGCCCCCGCGGGGGCCCGGGTTTATAAGTAGGTTCCCTGCTTCCATCTGCAGGCGGTGTAAGCCCGCCATCGGTGGGGTGTCTCCCATGGAGTGCCATCCTCGACATTCCATGGGAGACATCT
>JBCAUA010109161.1:0-10063 GCA_038406235.1 Peronia verruculata
TAGATAGATAGATAGATAGATAGATAGATAGATAGATAGATAGATAGATAGATAGATAGATAGATAGATAGATTGCAAATACAGGTTGCTGCACATCAATCTTTTTACCTTCTCAGTTGTCTGGACTTCGATCATAAATATACTGATGAAAATGAAGTTCCCTGGCTTAAAATTCTGTTAAATCCAACCGAAAACAACCGCAGCAAGTTGCCACAAAGAATACGGGCTTCACCTTTCCTGAAAAGACAAAGAGACAGAAAAGAAAATGTGAAAAAAAGAAAGAAAAAAAGTCGCAGGCGAACAAAGAAAAAGAGTATATGGGTAAAGTACATAAAATAACGAATACTCATAAATTCCACTAACACTCCCCCTGAAAAGCTAGAATATAGCCTTTTTGCCACAACCAAGCTATATATAATCAAAGATATAATCATTCTTGCATCATCTTTTTTTTTTTTTTGCTCGTGATTACAAACAACGGAAACTGAAGTTTTGTAAAGAGCTTTTTCATAAAAAGAATATTTACGGAGCATCAGAAGGTTACATTTGACCACATCGAATGCTAGCAACAATAAAGATACAAGACCACATCTTGGGTCCAATAGTGTACCAAAGGGTGATATTCAATGTTGATTCAACATATATTAGAATGAATAACGAAATAAAGTACCCTCATTTTGATATCACTGTTTGAACGAGTGGTTAACCACATTTTGACGTGCATCTGCTTGCAAAAGGGTTTTCTTTTTAAAATTATTTATTTATTTATTTATTTTTTTTTTCTGAAAATTATCTGTCATTAATCACACATTCATGTGCAATCAGTTTTGAAAATCAAAAATACTTTCTCTTCTCGTATTCTGACTGGTCAACCTAATGCAGGCCTTCCTCAAAGCGATGCACATCACCAAGACGAGTCTTTCCTTTTTTTCCCCCCAGATTTCAAAACGACTACCAGAACTCCCCAAATACTATTTGGAGAAAAGCGGTAACTCTGACTGCTTTGCATTTCTAGAAAGAAAAAAAAATCTAGAGTCATAACCTCGTTCAATCGTCTTTAACCACAAAACTCAGCTTCACACAGAGCCGTAAAACAGAGAAACAAATACCTAGAACTCACGGACAACAGGAGAAAAACAAAATGGGAAGAAAAGACAAACACAAAAACAAAGCAAGACGACACGAAGTCGTGAAAGGGTGTCGCATTTTTACACAAAACAATCCTGCCCTCGGCGTGGTCTCAGCGCACATAACTAGCTCAGCCATTACTAGTCGAGGCTCGCCATGGGCTCATCCTCAAAGGAAAGTATTCCAAACATTTCGGGAATAACAAATTCTTTGTTTAAGAGTTGTTTGAAAGTCTGTCTGTCTTTTTGCAGAAGGCATGCTTTTCTCTCTCTCTCTCTTTCTCTTCTCTCTTTCTCTCTCTCTCTCTTTCTCTCTCTCTCTTTCTCTCTCTCTCTCTCTCTCTGTTTGCTCTAAAAACAATGGGCTCGAGAAAGACGGTGTCTGGGTTAGTTTTCCTTTTTGCTGTCTGGATTTCCTTTGATTAAAGTGGAAAAAGTGCAACACGAGTTGGTTGATAGGCTGGGCGTGATGGAAAATGTGAGGCGGGGGCCGAAGTTCCAAATGATCTACCCCACGATATCAGCATGTCAGATGTCAGATGGACAATGGGTGGTCTGTTGTTCTGAACCTCCAAGGTTATATTCAGTTATCGTGGGAGTCAAAGGCTGAACACATCCAGAGAGTATTAACCCTCACCAGGCTTCATTTTCATTTTAAACATTAACCATAATACAGTGGAACAACATCAAGAATTATAATAATAATTTTATAACATCAGTAAGAGCAAACGATAATTAATGGTAATTGAAACAACAACAGTTTCCAGCGATAACATAAAATGAATATAGCAAATGTCGACGTAAAAAAGAGCCATGTGAATTTAAAAAAGTATGATAAATCAACAACCTTCACTATAGCTGTTCACACAAATATGAAGAAGAAACAGGCGTTTAACATTAAAGTAAATTCACTAACACAGACACTTTAACTGTCTAGTTAATACGAACAAACTACATCTAGAGTAATCCTGACTGTCCTTCCACAAAATGTCTTTTGCAAGAAAATGCTGGTTTGTATAACACGGACAATTAACAAACAAAATGCAATGTTTACAATATGAACCAATACACTAACGTATTGGACATAAAATGTATGATTTGTCACATCTTTACTATTTTTCCACCTATTCAAATAGAACATTCCACGATATTAAAACAAGACTTTACATCAAACTGTCCACTGCAAGCTGTATTTCTCTATCTGGTGCTCTTAAGAAAAAGAATACAAAATTAAATCTCACATTTTCTTTAAAAAAAAAAAAAAAATTTTAAAGAAACCGTGTTTTATCAGAGTAATATTAGTAGAGAATTTTCATGCGGTGGAAAGGTGTGGTTAAAAACGATGAGGTAGGCGACGAACCGTTGTGACAGAAAGGATGTTTTATCAAAGCCCAAAAGAATTGTTATTGAAAACTATTGAAATGGACGCACTCAATCGAAATGTGAGGCACACGGGTGTGGTGGTATCAGTCTTTCCTAAGGATTGTGCTATAAATAACTCCGAAACAAAGGCAAGATTGCTCTGTGATCTGACAAATAAGATGCACACTGTGATGCATTGATAATAGAGTCCAAGGACTATTATTATGCTGCTGTTGTGACGTTCATACATCAAAGGGATAAGACAGCTTCTGTACATGGGCACTTCAAAATTCACAATGTGACTTCACTATTCTGTACGTTGTTACTACAGCGGCGTAGTTCACTCAATTCTTACTTATGGAGCTTTGTAATGAAACCGATTAGCTACCACAGAGCTGATGAAACATGCTTATTATTATTATTATTATTATTATTATTTTAATAACCTCACAAAATATTATTTCGTGATATTTTGATAATTAGATTAATACCATAGGTTTTCCGATTATATCAGAGTCATTGGATTCCAAAGCAAATTTATGAGCAGGCGATATCAGAAAATAAACTGCATTCCAAGAGCAGTGCTCTATATTTGTGTATCAAAAATGTCATTTGCATGTCTATGGCATATAGCGGGGAGAACTTGTAATTCTGGTTTTGACAAACATAATTATACGTAGAAAATGTTATCGTAGGGCAACGTGTCTAGTACATTAGTGCCAACAAACAGATGTGAAATGAATGACATTAAGTAAATACTAGTGGTTTCAAGACATACTTAGAGAACTTTACCAACATTCTGATCCTTATGAACAATGCTACTGCATGTTATTTTGCACAACATACTTGCAGTAGTGGAAGAAATGTAACATACAGCACTCTTGAGTAAAGAACAAGGCCGTCCTCATGAACAGGCAACATCCCACTGCTTAATAATTTGCCCCCAATATGTTGACGATAGCGGAAGGAAAATGCCGCTGGGGATTTCGAATAGCTATAAATGCAATTCATAGCATACAAATTTAACTAAAACAAGTGTCCATGATAAGAAGGGAACTGAGTCGTTTTATCCAAGTAAAAGAGCTGAATGAGGAGACTGTCAGACAAGTCAGAGTCAAAATTGTCATTGAGATACCGGTTATCAGCATGAGAGCACTGCTTTCCGGTTTCGTTGAAATATTTGGACACCCAGTCGCATTCAAGAAGCAAGAGGACGAGGTACCGGTGCTGCAATCACCCTAGCAAAGTGTCCGCCCAGTCCTTGAAGTGAAAGGGCAAACGGTTCTTTGGTATTTTGGTTTCTTGTTTCGCTCCCAGCGCAGGTGAGGGGAATGGGTTGGCTCGATAGCTGACATTTTATGTAGAGGAATTTAAGTGGAGTTGGTTGGCTGATTGCCTGTTCTGTTCTTGGTTGGTTGGTTGGTTGGTTGGTTGGTTGATTGTTTGGTTGGTGGTTGGTTGGTTGGTTGGTTGGCTGGTTGGTAGGTAGGTAGGTAGGTTGGTAGGTAGGTAGGTAGGTAGATAGGTAGGTAGGTAGGTAGGTAGGCTGGTCGGTCGGTTGGTTGGTTGGTTGGGTTGGTTGGTTGGTTGGTTGGTTGGTTGGTTGGTTGGTTGGTTGGTTGGTTGGTCGGTCGGTGGTGACCGGACGGATGGATGGATGGATGGATGGATGGATGGACGGATGGATGGATGAATGGATGAATGGATGGATGGATGGATAGATGGATGGATGGATGGATGGATGGATGGTGGATGGATGGACAGAACCATTCGACAAATACACTACGGATATATACAAAAACTTACTTATTGTGAATGGTTCGCTGATGTCCGACAGAGCAGAAAAGAAGGATAGACAAGTAACAACAAGAAAGAAAGAGAATGCAAACTCGATATATCCCCACAAAGAAGCCAACACAGAAGCCAGCCATAAGATGAACAATAAGCGACTTGCCACTTTCTGACGGTAGGCTCGGAAAGTAATCATCTGGGACGTGTTCAGCGAGAGAATGATTGTTTGCATAGGACTTACCACCCAAACAATGGCATTCATAACCCGCAGGGGCCCGTGCCACTGAAGACTAAAGGTCAATGTACTAGATCATGTTTTCCTCCTGACTCTTTTAAGTATAAATAGCAGCTGTCTCTGGATCCTTTAGTTCAATACTGGTGACTGACTTACATTTGGAACTGACAACTCTCAATACTTCTAAGGTGTCACAAGAGATATCTAGCTGGTTGATTAAATGTGAGGTATTACCGGATGGATGGATGAATGGATGGATGGATGGATGGATGGATGGATGGATGGATGGATGGATGGATTGTTGGGCAAGCAGACGGGCAAACATACAAACACAGGGTTTGACAGACAGAAAGACAGACAGACATACAAAAGGACTGACGGACAGGGGGACAAAAAGACGAGTCGATAAATGGATTGTTGGATGGATGAATGGATGAATAAATAGATGGACGGGCGGGCGGATGGATGGACGGATCAATAAATGGAAGGAAGGGCGAACAGATGTATGGATGGACGGGATGGATAGATGGATCAATGGACGGATGAATGAATAAATCAAGAGATAGTCAGACAAGCCAACAGACAGGTAGACAGAAAGACAGGTAAATAAATATGAAGATAGAAGTAGAACTCTTCATTCTTTTTAAAAGACCCGACGTCGCCTGAGTTAGATATAGCTCTGATATCTAACAGTTCTTCTTATTCGGAATAAAAGGATTTTCTTCTGATGCTCAAACTTGATATGAAAGGAGACCTAGACAGAGCCGTGGAGTTTAGCATGGCTAAAGTTTACTGATTAATATAATACGTTTTGCATCAGTCAGTCACGATGTAGTCTCTGATCTGCCGTTAGGAGCCATATTTAGGGTTGGAATCCGCTTATATGTCATCTGAAAAAACTATGTCAATCCCCAATGTCTGAGTAATCCTATAAAGTTTGTATTGTCTCTATCAGAAAAACAAATCGGTCTGCTTGGCAGTCAAACATTCGTGATCACTTCCAAAGATTCGTCTCTAAATTTAAATGTGTGGAAATAAAATCTAATAATAATAAAATTTAAGGATGTCATGGCTTAATACCATGTTTATACCATTATCAAAACGAAGACTCTTGGAAGAAAACTATTCAAGTCCCTTTAAATGATAATTTATCTTGAAGTTTTGTTGTATGTATGTTGTTGTTGTTGTTGTTTTCTGGAACCATAGTATGTATGTCCATTTACTCCACGTTTACATTTTATGCTTTGATTGCTTTTATCTTAAATTTCAACTGCTTACCTCTCACTGATTTTTTTTTTTTTTTCTCCTCAACCTTGTTTCATGTGTGAAATGTCACTGAGACACGTCTCCTTCTGAGGGTTTCATGCTACGCGTCACTCTTTTTTACAAAAATGGTCTAAGAGATAAACCGTTGACAGTGTTATCTACACGTATCTATTTTTGTTTCAGTTCCGGTTTCAATTATGCATAGTAGCAAAACAGCAAAGCAGCAAAATAAATATGAAAAATTTGTTACGACCTAATGAAAAAAGCTCTCAATTTCAGGAAAGAAGAGAAATAGAGGCCTGCAAGCAATGGCAGAAGCAGCAGTGGGATCTGGTCGAGAAGGAATGAAAGTCGGCTTCACTGGGCCAAAACGTCCTCTCCCAGACTGAAAACTGAAACATTAAGGTTAGGTAATTTCCCCTAGGATCCTTCAAACCTGGGTGAAGTCAGGAAATGTTTGTAAATTGTCTTTCCCAAGGACAAAATGTCGGGACGTCAGAATTCCAACCCGGAACTTCAGATCCCGAGTCGACGGCCTAACCGCCATTTGCTGTCCAGCTCTCCCCAGAGTTTCTCTCTACTCTACTGAAAAACGTGGAATTGGAAGTCTGCAAACAGAAAACCATGAGCGTCAGACTGATTCAACTGGCACAGTTCTACAGGTACATCCTAAACACAGCTAACATTTCAGTTCATTAGGGCAATGGAAAAAGACTATTAGCAAACCACCAATAAAACACGTAAAGCGATTGAATACTGTTCTTGACCAGCTCTGTTGACTCTTTATGCGAGACACAAGGGTTGTTCCAACAGCGCAAAGAAGATCAAATAACTTTTCTTCTTGCCATTTAGATCTAGATGTTTGATCACAATAACAAAACTAAAGACACACATACACAGAAAGAACAAACTCACCCCCCCCCACCCCCCCAAACTCCCTAAGAACACACACACACATGCACACACACACACACACACACACACACACACACACACACACACAGCAAAACAAAATAATAACAACTAACGAGGTGCCGTACCTAATATGTTAGCAGTAGTTTTCATGTTACAAGGAAAGTGCTATCCGTTCATTCATTTAACGTTTTCAGGCTCGTTCAGCCGCCCGAGTGAAGCTGTCTTAGTCGGTAATTATGTCGGGTCCCGGCTCTGGTCATCTTTCAGTTCTGTAGATATGACCTGGCTGAAACTGCCCATCTAATATTTTTTAAAGAGCAACAGCAACAACAACAACAACAAAAACAAATTATGTGACCAAAAAAAATAAAAATTGGGCTTAAAACCATTATCAGCATTTAGTTTTTGCCAGTAGTACTCCATGACTTGTGCATAACTGAGGAAAGAGTCAATTGGCGGGAACAAGGGTAAACATTATTTCCAATCATAGAATATATCACTATATATATATTTTATTATTATTATTATTATTATTATTAGAATTGTACAACAAAAATGGAATATGTGGGGGGAAAAAATCCCTTTTTTTTTTTTTTTTACATTCTCTGCATGTATTGGTCTAGCGTTGTTCATGTTTTCTCTCTTGGTGATGACCGATGATAAATTTGAAAATAGGATAGATGATATTTATAAACATAAACTTCAAATGTTTGTATTATAAGGCCCTTACGTCTGATAGCCTGATTAGGCAAAAAAAAAAATATCTACATTAATATCGACTTGCAAAACAAATATCGAAGTCAGAGAACGTCCAAAAAAAAAAAAAAAAGGCTCCGCGGCGTCATTGTTTCTAACATGTTAAAACGTGTATTTCATTTCCCGCCCCTAAAGACCAAAGGCAAAAACTAAAACACCTTAAATGAGTGTTTGTATTTCACAAAAAGCGCAGATGACGCACGGGATAAGAATCAGAGTGCGCTGAATATTCCTTTTACATGATAGTTAAAGCTAATGAATGCTCCACATATATAGCTTAACGCAACAAATACCAGGCTAGATTGCTGTCAAACATGGTTGACGATATCGCTGTACCAACAAATGTAAAACGGTCCTCCTGCTTCAGTGCCCGACATCATGATATATTGGCTGACGTGACTGGTAATGACGTGACTAGTAATGACGTCAATGGTAGTGCCAAAATGATGGTATTGCCTCGATAATTTTAAGTTAGTCTGCAGCCCGTGTTTAACACAAACTGCTGATTAACTGGCGTTTTCTATTTTCTTCCATTTTTTTTTTTTTCAGAAAGACATCTGTGAAATCGCAACTCTTCTGATGGTCACCTGCTACATAACATAGCAATCAGTTGTTTAGATGGTTTTCGTCAGTGTTCTGTTGCCATGGTTATCACTAATGCCCCTTTTCAACTCTTGTTAGATTGAGACTTTAAACTCTAGAAAGTCTAAGAAAACATCTTTCAACGACAACTATTTTCCACCCCAAACAACATTATCCATGGTTTAACCCAAAAAATGCCAAGACTTTTTTATCTCCATATTAGAAACAGAGAAAAATCATTTCACTCTCTCATAATGTATCTCGTACATTTTTTTTTTTTTTTTTAAACACAGAAAGCATGTGAAATATTAACTGGAAAAAAAAAGTCACTGCATGTACCGATTTTCACACAAAAATGACTAATATTTTTAAATACCTAGAGACCTCGGCCGTGCACGGGTTAAAATGCTGATGCTCAGTCAGTAGTATATGTACAGTGCTCCCTCGTTTATCGCGGGTGTTCGGTTCCAGGGCTGTCCCCGATAAGCCACTATCCGCGAAGTAGGGATACCTTATTTAATTTGTTATTTACATACGTTTTAAACCTTTATAAACCTTCCCCATACCTTTATCAGCCCTCTCTATGCTGCATTACTTATCCCAACACTCTTATAAATACTTTGGTATTTATGATTTTTTTTTTTCCCCCTAATTATAACGGCACATCCCGCGATAAAGCGGGAAATCCACAATACAGATAAATATACATTTAAAAAAAAAAAAACTGTGATACAGTGAAGCTGCGAAAGATGAACTGCGATACAGCGAGGGACAGCTTCACTGTTTTGCTAATATTCCATGTCCTCTCCTCCCGCTGGCAGTAAATGGCGGACACATATCACAGGCCGCAGAGAAAACCTCGTACTAAGGCCTCAAAGGCCATGCAGGCATAAGGCGGTTAAAGGAAGATATGCCTGCGCCTCGATCCGCAAAAATCAATATGGTGGTCCTGACAGTTTGCTTTCTATTCCCTCCTTTTGAGGGGTGGAGGAGGGGGTCTCTACCAGTTAAATCATTCTTTATCTTACACTACCTGCCCGCACATAGATCTACTCAGGATACACCAACCAGGGAGCAGGTCATGAGGTGAGTGAAACAATCAGATCCAACGTTCTACAGAGTGCTTAAGCTCTCCCACATGTCTACAGTTTAAGAAAAAAAAAAAAAACACTTTCAACGAGTATTTCTGTGTGCAAATACTCAATAAATATGGTCACAACTTGAGAGAATGAATTCAAGTCACACCCACTTTTATGTATTAACATATTACTTTCTGCAGGCATCTTCGAACCAAACTGGTAAAATCAATTCTCATCAAGTAATAACAGATCTAAATTGGTCAATTTAGATAAATTATTCTCAAACAAAAGTTCAGCCAAACTGCTTAATGTAACTACTACCAAGTAACACCCAGACCACGCTGATTAATTTAATTATGATTATTGCCAAATAATATTTCTATGAGGCAGGTCATAGGTGACATATGCTCTGCTAGGTGACAGCTGAATGTCCCTGCTAATAACAAAGGAAGAAATTCCCACCACTTCTACATACATCAGAACGGTAATATGAAAATTATCGAAAGGCTTCCTATATAAAAACCGGAGGTTATTGAGAGGGGGGGGGGGGAATCTTTAAAATCTGAAAATCGATAACAAAACTCAATGGTACTAGGACAAGAAATGAATCATGACATTTTTTTTTGTTTTTTGTTTTTTTTTTCAGCACTGCTATGGCAAGCACATACAGATAGGCTTGCTGTTACACAAAAGGCTTATCTGTCTCCACAGAGGACCTGAAAGATCTTTGCATAACCGTAGGTCAATGCTATAATACTTGAGAAAACGTTATTGCCTACCAGATAGCTTTGATATAATCATTACGCTATCTTTGCAATATCGATCATTCAGAACTGTATATTTTGTACTGGCATTCAAAACAGCATACACTGTACACACATAGATAGATAGATAGATAGATAGATAGATAGATAGATAGATAGATAGATAGATAGATAGATAGATAGATA
>JBCAUA010109172.1:0-10165 GCA_038406235.1 Peronia verruculata
CAGCCATCCGGTAATCCATCCATCCATCCATCCATCCATCCATCCATCCATCCATCCATCCATCCATCCATCCATTTGGTCAAAACGAAACAAACTCGTATCATCAATCAGACCGCACAACAAAAATAAACCCACAAACATTCACAGATCGAGAGGGTTAAGATAAGTGACGTCAGACGAGGATTCCCCGTGTTTTCGTGCATCTTCTGACAACAACCTACCCCCGCCCACAGCCCGCGATGACTAAGACACTCCCTCACGTATGACGCGCTCGCTAGGCTTGAAACCCGAAAATAAAACACACCGTGTTTTTTTTTTTTTCTTTTCCTGTTTTCATTGGTAAATAATATAAACATCGCCGCGCTGTAATTCTTAGCAGTTGTTGAATGAACGTAAATCTTCTTTTTAATTTCCTCTCACGTTCCTTTATTCATTTTGATGTGAATGAGTCTTCACGGGAAACGTTTCCAAATCGAATGGAAACTGAAAACCAATGTGAATCCTGAAGGAGATCAAACTTTCCAGAGTTCAAACACAAGAAAAAAGAACGCGAGGGGGAGGAGGGGGGGGGGGGGGAGCAATCAGATGTTGACACCTTGGTCCATAATAACGTACAACCCTAGAGGCGTGACTTGATGCTGTCCTGTCCCGAAAAAAATATCCTAGGGCTGTTTTTCCGTCAAACGTGTGATGAGAATTTTATTTCCTCATTCCGTTCATTCTTTCACTCTTTTCTTTTTGTTGTTGTTGTTGTTGTTGTCGTTATTGTTGTTGTTGTTGCTGTTGTTTTGTCGGTCTCCTCTCTTCCTTTTTCTAATGTTCTTTTTTTTTCTTTTCCTATGAATTATTCCTAGTTTGTTGTTTTTTTTAATCTTTTTTCCCCACACCTATATTATTTTCTTTGTTTATTGGTTTGTTTGTTTGTTTGTTTCTTTTTCTCCAAGTATCGAGTTATAGCCTCGCTGTTGATGCTAATAATGCTCATTGCCCTGAGGAGGAACCAATCAGGTTACAAAATGTGGCGAATACATCAATTTCTTTCTTTCTTTTACCTTACTAATTCTTCGCTTTCTTTTTTTTTAGTATGTGTTTTTGTTATCGTTGTTGTTATTGTTTTCAATATTGTATCCAGTTAATTGCCAGTAGGCAGTCCGTGCCTTGTATTGTAAGACACCTCCATATAATAATAATGTAATTATAACAATAAAATAATACATATAATAATGATAGCAACAATAATAATAGGCAGCATTGATCAAAGCACCAACTTCACACAGTGTAATAGCCCTAATCGCTTTACAATCTGATACTACAGGACGCTCTCGGCTTCATGGAAAGTTTACAAGGCAGCTGTCTGTTAGACACTCTTGACCTTATTAATAAAACAATATCAGTGATGACATGGTGATGAAGACAAAAATCTTGATAACGACAATCATACAATTAACGGCATTGATTAGAAGAGGATTCCTGAAATGGCAAAGAACTGTGAAACCATAAATACTCGGAGAGCTTGGGATGCCAAATAAATAAATAAATAAATAAATAAATAAGTAAATAAATAATAATAATAATAATAAAAATAATAAAGCCCTCCATTTTATCTAATTAGGAGGTGATAAAAACAGCAAGGTTTGGTGGAGGTTGGAGATGGGTGGATGGGTGTAGAGGGGGGGAGGGAGCAGAGGGGGAAGAACGTCTTCGCACAACGAAATAGGACAACGAACCATTTTGTTATACAGACATCTGATACAATTTCGTGGTGGAGAATGTGTTTCGCTGCTTTTGTTGTTGTTGTTGTTGTTTTAACTATTGCTAACCCTTCTAAGACGCTGATTAACTTCTTAAACAAGAGAACAGTCTGTCCTTAAACAAATTCGAAATTTCATGACCTTATTGTGAGATCAATGACCTATTTTTTTTTTTTTTTAGCCAGCTGTTACTTCCATTTGACGAGTACAAGAGATATACTATGAACATTGTAAATCCATCCGTCAGTTCGTCTGTTCGTCCATCCGCCTGCGCGCCAGCCCATCCATCCATCCATCCATCCATCCATCCATCCATCTTTTTTTTTTTTTTTGTTCACATTATTTGAAACACGAGAAGCAAAAAATTTACAAAATCTTTATCACAGTGAGGAAAAACAAAACTCATCACATGATGAATTTTTCAGAATTTTCCGTCAATCAGGTTTTCAAATAACAAGAGAAAAAATTGATGTTTATATTTTCTTCATTACAAAGCTTGCTTATGCCTCTTGTACTCGGCAAAAGGATCCCCGGTGAGGGCCTGGGGTTTATAAGCAGATTCTCTGCCCCACTTGCAGGGTTGTAATACATGATCACATAACACAATAGTGTTGTGTTATTTTTTTTTTTTAACCACAGTTGTGGACAGCTGAGGTAACCACCACTACAGGAGGTTGAAAAGTTTATAAAAACCATAACCACCACACTTAGTCTTGCAGGCGGTGTAAGCCCGCCATCGGTGGGATGTCTCCCGTGGAGTGCCATCCTCGACATTCTAGGGGAGACATCTCTTCTCTCTCTCCTTGCTCCTGTCTTCGGTCCCACTCTCTTTCCTCTCTTCTTCTTGACGTGTAAAAGTATCTTACCGTGTTTGACACAATATAGCCGTAATCGTGCTGATGTGTCGTTAAACCGGACCTAACACACACATTCGCCAAAGGGAAGTAATTTGGTTGACGGTCAGAATGGCTAATTGCTTATGACGACAATAATAATTACGACTATGATAATAACAGAATGCAGCCTTCACCTTGATCCTTGGTCTGAATTAAAAGGCTGTGTCCTTGGACTATTTTCTGATCTATAACACTCAACAGGTGTTAGTTAAAGCCAAACTGGCAAGTCGAACTGAGCGAGAAGGGGGAAGGGATGGGCTTTTGATAGAGATTAGATCCTGACTGATATTTCTTGTCAAGCCATCAAGCCAAAACAGCACTGAGCTATCCTGCTCCAGTTCGGACTATTGTACAGTGAAGCAGTTGTCTGGTGACATGCAGGCGCCTGAATCTAGTATGTCAAATCCAGCTGGCAAATAGAATTAGGTTTGACTGGGGAAAACCATCAAACCGAACTGACCAACCGAACTGACAATTCGACTTGAACATGAATGGGCTCGAATAGTTCTCAACTCTTGTGTCTCTGTTCCTGTGTCTCAAAATCCATGTCACTCTGGGTTGGTTGTTGGTTGTGTTGGGGTTAAACGACACATTACCACGATTACGGCTATATTGTGTCAAGCACGGTAAGATACATTTAGACGTCATGAAGAAGAGAGGAAAGAAAGCGAGACAAGACAGGAGCATGGAGAGAGAGAGAGAAGAGATGTCTCCCCTGAAATGTCGAGAATGGCACTTCATGGGAGACACCCCACCGATGGCGGGCTTACACCACCTGCAGGTGGGAGCAGAGAATCTACCCCGGACCCCACGGTGGAGTCACTCTGGGTTAAAAATGGTTAAAGTGAATTGACCCTGTCAGAAAAATACATGACCCACCTCTGACCTCAGCCTTAAGTATGAAAAGCGTCAAAACTATGTGTACAATGCAGCCCAGTTTTCAGTGGGAACATCCTTGGTCTTCGGTCACACTCTGGTAATTCATGTCAAGGTTATGTGTGGAGTGGAAACAATCGTCTACAGGTGATATTCAAATTTTTAGTAAATTTAGTTTTTGTTGTTGGTGTTGTTATTGTTGTCTCTGCCATTGTTGTTGTTGTTTTAAAATTTTCTGTCTTTCTGATATCTATAAAACTTGACTTTGCACGTATTTTGATGATTTGTATATCCAGTCCCGTTTTTTTTTTTTTCTTGGCCTATGACAAGTGGGCTTACAGGACCAGCCTTGAAAATTCAGCGAAAGAACAGTAAAGAAAACAAATACAAACAACAACAAACAAATAAAACAAATATAAGATGGAAAGAAAGAAAGACAGAAAGAAAGAACGAAATAAAGAAAGAGGGAAAGAAAGAAAGAGAGAAATTAATCAACTCAATTTCATGTATGTATTCATATTCTTTACTATAAGGTACTGACCAGCCTGTCGTCTAGTATCCTACTCAGGCACAGTTTAGCTATTGTCTTGATAGTGGGTTGGATTTGAAAGAACAAAAAATGTAAAAATGGCATGTGTGTTTGTCACTTACACTGTCCCATGATCCATCGATAAATTACTTGGATATTTGATTCATTAACCAATCCAAAGAAAACTTGTGGTTCACAGAAATCTGAATAAAACGATATAATGATGGCAACAAAATAACAGTAATAATGAGGAGAATGAGAACAAGAAAAATAAGAAGACGAACGAGAAGAAGAAAAACAGGCAAAAAGAAAGAAGAGGGAAGAAGATGTAGTAGAAGCAACAGCACCAGTAGTAGTAGAAGTAATAATAATATCAATAGTAGTGAAAGGAATAGTAATAAGAATCGTAGCAGCTGATGGCGCGATGATGATAATAATAATAATACAGAGTATTTCTATAGCGCTTATCCCAGTAATGACAGACTCTAAGCGCTTTACAATCTATTATTACCCCGACAGACCTAAATATGACACTCCTAAACGTTCTCAGCTTCCTGGGAAGCATACAAGGCGGCTGCCTGTTAGGCGCTCAAATCCTTATCAATCTAACAATATCAATCACTGTCTGTAGTCGGGTACCCATTTAAAACTGGGTGGAGACAGGAAATGTGTGTAAATTGCCTTTCCCAAGAACAAAATGTGGGGACCTGTCGGGATTGGAACCTGGAACTTCAGATTTCGAGTCTGATGGCCTTATTGCTAGGTCATGACACCACAGCACAGGAGTGGAAATCCTTGATTTTGATCACATGATTTTTCTCGAAATACCTCATTGTGACATTAATTGAACACTGTTTCTCTATTTATTGTTGCAAATGGCAATTTTACTCATAGTAATGGGGCATATTTTCCTGGAAATCGAATGTTGGGTTGTTCAATTGGGGGTGTGGGGGGTTGTGGAAGTAGTATCTAACCACAGCTGTCAGTCTAGATCTACTTCTCTTCATGCGCGATGTATAGTTGCATGGCATCGCTCGAAAAACATAGGGCTCCTAGCTCGGTCAAGTAAGATTTGTATTAGACAATCATGTCACATAGCACATAAGGGGATGGTATCATACAAATGTTGATTGATTTTGGAGCTTTTTTCAGACAATGCATCTACACATTGCACATTTATAACTATAAGGAGATGTAGCCTAGATGTAGCCTAAACAGTCATTATTGATAGAATTGGACCTCTCCGAGTACATAATAGAAAAGGCAATTCTGTAAATTTAAGGAGCCCTTGGCTTGTGTTCCTGAGATTATTAGCTCTAGATGTGGATGGTTTTAGCCAGTTTTGACTGTCATTCAGCACTGAGGATGTGTGACAATGACAGGGGTAAGGTCTAAACAAAGTGTCTCTTTCAAAACTCTCATTGGTCATTGTAAAGCAAAGACCTGGTTTTATTTAGTTGGGAAAAATGCTAGATTCAAAATGTCTTATGTAATCTTGAGTTACTTTTTGTTTTTTTTTCTCTTGACTTTCATAGAACTCTTGTGTTGAGATCTTTGAAACAGGCTGGTCATGATTTAATTCTAGAATTGCGAACCAGCAACAGACTAGTACTAGTGAATGCCCTGTGGCGAGCTTCAGTCTGTCGCTCCAGACAGGCAATGTCAGTGCTCCATTTTTTTTTTATTAGTGATGTTCAGTGGCACCCAAGATTTCTAAATGACACACTGTAAGCCCACATCAGGCTCCTGACTGACCATGTTCCTCCTCAAATGGCCCCCCTAACCCCATCCCTGATTTACACAAAATACTTGAAACTAGGCATCAGTAGATGGACTGTACTCACAAGTGATCACATGGGGATGTCAAGTTTGTCACCCCCTACATTATGCTGTTTTAGTGTCTCAGTGGGAACTGTAAGCTATCACCTCTCTGGTCACACAGATTTCAATCATTCTTCTTAGATAGATGGACCAGCATCTGACTTCCTGTACTTTTAAAGAAACTTACAGTACAAAAACCCGCCCTATGAACGGGGATTATTGAATCAAGAATTTTATTTTGGATGACAACTCACAAATTAATATCTAGAAAAACAGCCACGGTTATTGTTTAATGAAAGAAGGGGACAGAGGGAGCTCTGTGCAAAATGTAATTTAAAAGCGCAGAAGAAATTGAATGAAACAAAAGGCGTGAAGAAGCAAATGGGTTAGCTTATTTAACTACCTAAATTTTTAACACTGTAAAGAAAAACATTAGCATTGCAAAACAGGAAGGGGCATACAATCGTGTTCTTTTTCATTTTAACGGGGGTCACACCATCGGCAACTGAACTGAGTAGAAATCAGACTGAGCATATTGTGCCACCAGGTGCAATTTACCACACTACCCATACAATATGGATCAAGAAGCCTCGCAAGTTTATTATTCAGTTGTTATTGCATTTTTAGAATAATGTGAAAGATAATCAGCTTTTTTCGGATTTATGTACATAAAAACACAGATCCATATGCAACAATGTTGTGTGCCAAATTTCATATCGATATTTTCAGCAGTTTTCAGGCCTATAAGCCCATTTTGGGTTTTCTTGCAATTTTATAATATAAATATGGATAACGTCTAATAATGGCATAGGATGAGTGCACAAGTGAACTGTCTGATATATAAATGAACAGACAGGCTGCTATTGTCTTCATTTAATATAATTGTACCTCACTTTCACTCATGACAGTCTTATTACTGATCAGTGTGAAACTTGTTGGGTGGACCACGTCATCAGGTGTGTCAAGTTATGATTTAATAAGGAATAATAAAGATTGTATGATATTCACATCCTGCATCATTGTCTATATCAGATTACAGACTTTCAGGTCCTGGAGAGGACTTGAGTGGGTGATGTGACCTTTGCCTTTTCCATTCTGTGTAAGAGAAGTTCATCATTGAGCAGTATGGATTTTTTGACAATCATAGTTTGACATAATTGGGGTCAACAGACATTTTTTTATGTGTTTCGGCAAATGGCGAGAAATGTCACAGGGGAGCCAGTTGATATAAATGCAAGCATCATACGATGAAGTAGAAAGTCACTTTGTATCACATGTGCTCTTTACTGGTTATCAGTAACAGTGATAGTTTTGAATTGAAATCTCATTTCACATTGACAGTTTCTCAAGGATTATAATATTCACTCCTGTCTTTCCTAACACTGGGAGTAGCATATATTGGTACAATGAATGTCAGTACAATGCAACTAGAGAAATGCTGTTGTTTGGAAGACATCATGTGAAATGTTACTTATTCACATAGGACAGCACTGATTGTAGAGAGGGTCATATACTGTGCATAAATTAATGAAAATTACTGTCTAGAAAATCTTGAAATTGTCTTGTTTTATTCTAGTATGAAAACTCACTCTGCGAACAGGGATTATTGAATCAAGAATTTTACATTGGATGACAAATTACAAATCTTCGGAATAACAGATAATTGTCTAAGGAAAGAAGGGAATAGAAGGAACTGTGTACAGGTGTAAATTAAGAGTAATAAGAGTGTCGAGTTAACTGAACAAAATAAAAGGCATGAAAGAAGCGAAACGATTATCATACAACAGTATCACTGTTTTAAACTTTAAACACTGTAAAGTAGAACAGTAAGTTAATATTGTCAAAGTAACGGGGGAGGGGGCATGCAGAATATAACTATCATATTCTTGTTCTACCGGGATCTCTCTACCAGTCAACAAATTTAGTAGAAATTAAACTGACAGTATTGTGCTGTGAGCTGCAGTCCACCATGCTACCCTTCCCTCCCCTCCCCTTCAGTCATCGCACAAATTGGTTTAAGCAGCCTCGTGGGTTTATTAATATTATTCAATTATTATTGCATTTTTGGAAAAACAACAAAGATAGAAACTCAGATTCATATGCAACAATCATATGCAAAATTTAAGCTGATCCAGTCAGCAGTTTTCGAGTCCATAAGCTTATTATGGGTTTCCTTGCAATTTTATTACGTATAGATTTATTTTCGCTGCGAGGCATTGCATAGATCTCAGCTACATAATAATCCATTTCTTTGTGATTGCATGATCTTATTTTTATTACCCTTTTATTTTCTTTCTTATTACTCTTTTGTCATGGAAATACTCAGGGATGTCAAATGTCCTACTTTAGTAGGATTTCCTACCTTTTGGATGACAGTAATTTCTCTGTTGGCCCCAAATCCGGTGTTATTTACTATTAGTATTAATGTACTGCTGTTTTACATGTCACTAAAGAATATGCCAGGAACTTTTCCTACTTTTTCATATAGACAGATTGGCATCCCTGAATACTGTATCATGTGTAAGCAGAAGGTCAAATTTCTGCAGTGGAACTGCTGTTTTATGATCTCATATCTGAACTAGTTAAGATCCTGACATGCCCCACGGTTTTTTAAAAGTTTATAGATATTACCCTTAATCCAGATAAAAACATGTCCTCATCAACTGCTAGAGGATGCACTAGCGTAGCTCCTGATTGGCTCTCTAAAGTTCTGTGCCTTTTTGTCATAACCATGGTGGGAAATTGATAGTGCTGGCTGGCAAGCTTGTACACAACCATACCAGGATGGACACACATCATCCATTTGTTTTAAATTGTCAGCGATAGACCTACATCAGTAGCAGCTGAATTGTGCTTGCAAAAGTTTAGGTTTAGGCCTTTCAAATAGGTTAGCTTAGATGAACAGTGACTACAGCGGCACAATTAATGTGAGTGTTGTATCAGTTCATTTGGCCTGACAATGAAAATGACTTAAATTTGACATGGAAATAGCATTTACAGATAATTATAAAATGTGTTGGCTCATTGTTAGCCATAGCCTCGGGATGTTTTTAAAAGTAATTAAAAGTAATCCTTTTGAGACATTGATGGATGCAGGGAAAAAAATTTACTGAGTTTTGTTCTTTTTGCACAGATCTTAATTTTAAGGCATTGAATTTGCCAAGACTTGAAAATCGGAAGACACTGAGGGAAAAGTAGCCTTTTTGAATTCGTATAATAAAATTGCATAGACATAGACAGATAATTTCTAGTAAAGTTTCCATATGCCATGCTTCACGCAGAATTTTGTAAAATTTGATCATGTTATTCTTTACAATTATAAATAGTGAAATTATCACCACTGTGGGATATACTTTGTGGTGGAAGTAATCAAGTTTTAGTTACGACAATAAACCGTTCTTGACACAAACAATTAATCATTAGTGATTCACTAATTAAGAAGACCTTTCTTTTTCATAATGATTAAGGTTGAACTTTCTACAGGCACGTATTCAAAACTGCGCTAGCAGGAATATGAAAATGGGTCTTAGAATTCAGTATTAGCTGAGTCATACATTTCATTGTTTTTTTTCCCGTTGAAGCTTTTAATTCTACTTTATTGTTTTTTTTGTTTTTTTTTAATATGATGTACATCTTTTCAGGTCATTGTAGAAAAGGCACCGAAAGCACGTGTGGGAGACCTGGACAAAAAGAAATACCTGGTACCCTCAGATCTGACTGTAGGCCAATTTTACTTTCTCATTCGTAAACGTATTCACCTGAGGCCCGAGGATGCTCTGTTCTTCTTCGTCAACAATGTGATTCCTCCAACCAGTGCCACCATGGGTGCTCTCTACCAGGTAAAGACATTTTAAAAAAAAAAAAAAAAGATACTTCCCTAGAAAAAAATATGTTTTTGTGTTTCTGGGGTACTTGAGGATTTTTTTTTTTTTGCCTGTATTTTTTTTTTTTTTCGCGCTCTATCCTTTTGTCCCGGCATGGGTGCAAATGACAGTAGGTATGACAGAAGAACGAATGACCTATATTCAGTTTGAGCTGGACAGAAACATCAGCAAAGATGGGGATCGCAGGGAACCACAAGGGGAGGGGAAGCACCCCCCCTCCCCGAGTGCAACCTGGGGGCCCAACACTGGCTGTGACCTTCCGGCCAAATCTGTTTTTTTTTTTTTTTTTGAAAGCATGAGTTGTGTTCAGTTTGAGCCCGACTGGAACACCAGCAAAGATGGTTGACCGCGGGGAACCACAAGGGGAGGGGAAGCACACACACACACACACACACACACACACGAACA
>JBCAUA010109172.1:10175-23503 GCA_038406235.1 Peronia verruculata
GGAAACACCCCCCCCCCCCCCCCTCCCGAGTGAAACCCGGAGGCCCAACACTGGCTGTGACTGCCGGGCCAAATCTGTTTTTTTTTTCTGAGAGTGGATGTATTGTTTTCAGTTTGAGCCCGAGTGGAACACCAGCAAAGATGGTTGACCGCGGGAGACAAGGGGCGGGGAAGCACCCCCCCCCGAGTGCAATACGGAAGCCCAACACTGGCTGTGACCCACGGGCCAAGTCTGTTTTTGTTGGAGAGCACGCCCTGTTTTCAGTTTGAGCCGGACAGAAACACCAGCAAAGATGCTTGACCACGGGGGACCTCAAGGGGAGGGGAATTCGGAGGCCTAACACTGGCTGTGACCTTCTGGCCAAATCTTTTATTTTTTTTTTTTTTGAAAGCATGAGTTGTATTCAGTTTGAGCCCGACCGGAACACCAGCAAAGATGGTTGACCATAAGGGGAGAGGAAGCACCCCCCCCCCTCCCCGAGTGCAACCCGGAGGCCCAACCCTGGCTGTGACCGTTGGGCCAAATCTTTTTTTTTTTTTTCTCTCGGAGTGAAAAGAGACACCCAGACCGGTACTTTTTTTTTTTTTTTTCTTTCTCGATAGGGAAAAAAACCTCCACACAGGAGGTTGGAGGACAAAGTCCTGGAAACCGGACCAACCTAGCGACAAGCACGGTGGTCCGGGACATTCACTTAACATTAAATAAAAACAGCAACATTTATTGTTCTCATTCAAATGTTTTGCCAGTGTTTAGTGTAAATATTATTTAGTATAAAAATATTGTCGGATTTTTTAAATATTCTTTTTTTTATGATTCCTTTTTTTCTTTTACAGGAACACCACGAAGAGGATTTTTTCTTATACATTGCATACAGTGATGAAAGTGTCTATGGTGCATAAATTGGCAGGAGGGAAGAGTATGGAGGATCTCACCACTCTTCAACTATGAATTTGTGAAGATATTTTCTCGTCACTTTTTAATTTTTGATGTTGTACAGCATTTTGTCACAGTAAATAAATGAGTAATGTACATGAACTGCAATCCAATATGTTGTACAGATATTAGAATTTTAAATCATTCATTGCTGATACAAAGTGGAAGACCTTAATTGTAACAGGTCTTTCATTAATCCTGTGGAGCAAGGTCATTGTTTCTTCTAGTACGTGGCTTGTGTATCAATTGTTGTTAGTGTGAAAGCATTTTATCCCATAGTCCTTGCTTCACAGCACAGTCAGAATTGGAATATCTGGCACCGCTGATGTATTCTGTTCCATTAAGCACCTCACTCCACCAAAGTCTACAGTGGATAGGAAGATTTTCATACTAATTGATTGGTACACTTTCATTTTTGAGATAACTTTTTAATGAGGTTCGGCTTTTAGAATTACATGTATATCATTTCTTTTTCTTTTTTTTTTTTATATGTGTGATAGTGGATGTGCCAGTTTGTGTAGAAGCATGAAGTTAACTTGTTACTAAAATAGCTGTCCTGTGATTAAGAAAAAAAAAAGGACAAAAAAAAAAAAAAAATACCTTTCACGTCATTGCACACCATAGTATGCTAAAAATGCAGATTTTAGCCATAACAGAAGAGTAGTACATGTAACTTAAAATTTCAGTTTTTGCCTTTTTTTTTTTTTTTTAAACATTTTTTAAACAAAGCATTTAAAAGATTGGAATAGGAATTTAATAAGTTTTCTCTACAAATAATGAACAAGCGATCAATTTATTTAAGACAACATAATGAACAGAGGTAATGTTTAATGGATTTATTAAACACAGGACAGATGTTTTGGCAGATTTATTCAACCCAGTGCAAACAATAATTTTCAGGACATGCATGCTTGTGGACATTGTCTGGGAGCTGATGGGCCATGTTCTTATCTGTCTGCTTTTATGTTTAGACCACATAATTATGCTTTGAACTTCTCCTGTGTAGAGCTATTAGTGGGCCTCATATTATGTGTTGTCATAGTACAAAACTGTGAACTTTTTCTTTTTTTCACACCATTTCCCTTTTTGTCGAGATTGGACAACAGAGCTGGAAGTACAAAAAATTCCTGCAGCTTATCCATGGTTTTCTGGCTACATTTAACCAGCACCCCATTTAAAAAAAAAACATGAGTTTTTTAATTATGATGGATAGACAGGTTTGTGTCAACAAAGATTTTATCATTACTGAACCTCATTAATTTAATATAACAGAGGGAATGGTTATAGCATGATTCCAATTATATTTTTTAGGTTGTGCGAAGATCTTGTATGGTAAGGTACAAGTCTTCTTTTTTTTTTTTTTTATAATCGATCATGTTTTTTGGTGAGTTCCCATATTTTTCTTGTTCAGTTTTTCCCCCGTCAAGATGTGCACATCATTTTTAATATGAAGATGATCTGTGGTGGTCCATTTAAAAAAGGTATGACATTAAAATCATGCTCACGCATCCAATTCTTTTGTTCTTTAACTTGTTCTTTACTTGATTGTTTGTATTCCTGCTTGGATAAGGGGTAGAGAAGTCGGGACATGATTGTTATTACACCCTTTTTCCCCCTGAAGATTGGGGGGGGGGACCCTAGATATGTTGAGCAGTTTAAACTTACAAGACGTTTAGGGAAAAAAAAAATAAATACAAGTGTCAAGAGCGACCTTGATCAGGTCAGACTCATTCTTCGTTCATTTGCTCTAGACAAGACACAGTGTAATGATATGGTACTTGTATCACTCACGTAATTTTGAAACGTGAATGTAGCATGAGATGTGACATGATGAAATCAAGCACTGATCAAACTGAGGCGACCAGAGAAATCGTGTGTTTTTCAGCATTTTTTTTTTCTTCACAGAACCCTTCCTATCAATCTAAAAATGCATGTCAGAGTGAAATTCATTGAAACCTTGAGCGAAAGAGAAAAAATTATAATTTAATGGCATGGTCTAATAAGGATTATTAAAGCCATTGGCCATTTTTTTCACTAAATTCAGTTGCTGCAACAGGTCACCCCATCATATTTAAATCGCCAATATCTCGACTTCTATCAAGGGTAGAACAAATAAATTTTCACACACAGAGCTGCAAAAGGGAAACTCCTCACAATAATATCAATAATTCCATACGCTCAAAATTTGAGGAGAGCCTGAATACATCATGTTGCATCAAAAATAATTCTTTTCTTTGTTGGAAAATGAGTTATGGACAAACAGTTAAGTCTTAACAATAACTTGTTCAGACAAGATCATGAAGGGAAAAAAAAAGACCGAACTTAAAATGTCTTGCACCTAGGGCAAATGAGTTGGAAGTCAGGCTGGCTGGTTTCAAGTTGCACCCATTTTTTTACTATTTTCCAACTAGAATTTTCAGGTTAAAAAAAGTTACATTGTCATTTTGTGAATATCCAAAAAATTTAGTATCTTAGCGGGCAAGTAATAAAGACGACCAAAAACAGCCATAGATCTTTATCGCCTGGCGTGACTTCCAACTTATTTGCCCTGATCACAAGACAAATCTCTTTTCCTTTTATCATACATATTGACAAAAATTAGGAAGTACCAAGTAGTTGCATGTTACTTACTCCCAGATAAAATGTGAAGAGATTATTTTGGTCATGGCTGTTCCACACCACAAAATTAAGACGTATCTCAAGTGTGCAGTGATACAAAATTGTTGAAATAGTCATTCTTAAGTTCACATGTATTTCCATTATTCTGATTCATGTTACAGTTTGGCAGTGGCTGACCAGACTCGATCCTTGTAGTTTTGAAGTTCTGTTCCAGTTGGACAATGTCATATTCATAAGGCTGCACAGTTCTAGCCAGACTTAAGTCCATGAAGCCTTGAAGTTCTAGGCGAATTCAAGTCTGTATCATTGTCCCATAGGGTTAGAGTGACTCGAGTCTGGCTAGAATTTCAAGGCTACCGACGTAAGACCAGGTAGCCATTGCCTTGTTGAAACTTTATTAATTTCATGTCCTGCAGAATGTGCATCTAACATTGATTCTGATTCCTTAACAACACAGCAAAAGACATCTGCCTGATATAAAAAATTCCTAATAAATGCACAAAGACACTGGACTGGACTGAATGATTTTGATTAAATGGCAACCACAACTTAGTGAATTTCATAATTATTTTTTATTGAAAAAAAAAAATCAGAGAACTTGACAGTAAATCCACAATGTAAGCATATTTACACATCAGAAATTATTATATTTATTATATATATATATACGTACACAATGCACCATACTGATGGTTGCGTAGCACAGCCATATTTGAGGAAAAAATGTGGGAAGTGTCATTGAAGACTAACAATTAGGCAACACAACACCAAGTTGAGGATAAATTCCATACAGTAAGCTACCGATCATGTAATTCATAATATTAATAATGAGTTACATCTGCATATTCATGCCACTTGATCAAGATGTCCATTACAGAGCAGATCAAAGAAAAATCTGTATATTATTCATGTCATGATACATGCACATTTAACATATTGTGTAAATGTAACAGCTCTCATTTATTGTCAACATATGGGAATAGCAATGTCTTTGTTATACAACACAGCTCTGCCTCAGGTAGTCTGAAGATAAGTGTTCATATCCAAACTACCTTTCAAAGAATTAAAAGTAGATATGTATGTCATAGGGCGCAGCATAAAAAAGCACTCTGCAGGGTGAAAAGGCAACGGAACTCACTGAAAACCCATCTTGAGCACTGTACTCTTGGTTGAAATGCATATGAAGTTCATGTTCTGCGCCACTGTGGCTGGTGAACTTTCTTCCCCTCATACAAGCAGTACGGAATTAAGAACATCTTAAAAATATATGTGCACTGCAACAAAAAGTGATTTGCTCACCTCTAAGAGGAACAAAAAAAAAAAAAAACTATCTGAGAAAAAATCTCTAGTGTACATTTGATCCTGAATCCTAAAGCTTCAATTATGTTTGGTTATTTGATTGTAAGCACCTACCAATATTAATATATATATATATATTAACTACCCATCAGCCAGGTTTTGAAAATTTCAATGCATTCTAATAATTCAATATTTTCAATCTTAATGATGATGGACATTTGATAAAATGTACACATGTACTTTCAAGTTCTGGTAGCCTTGAAATTTGAAATGCATGTACATGTAATATAGTTCATAGACCAGAACTCAAAGATGTTCACATCCACCGTGGCACAAAATTCAATGGACAGATCAACTAAAACTAATCGCCTAAATCTATTGGTCAATACCTCTGTGTCATGATCGCCAATGCCTATGACATGTAAAGCCCACAAAAATTGTTTCCATATTTTCATCCCACTACAAAATACAAATGAACTGCTGCCTTCATTCCAAGATATTTTCATCTCAAAACAACAACAAAATACTGTAATTATGGCACTTCAAAAGTACCACCTCTAGTCATACCACAGACTTATCAGATATGAAATTTACTCCTATATGTTATGTGCCATCTTGGCCCCAATAGATTGTTTTTTTGTTTGTTTTGTTTTTGTTTTTAAAAGAAAAAACAAAACAAATGAGGTACACATGTGCATGTATTTCACTTGCACACTGATTTGTTCACGTTCTGCGCATAGCAGACAAATGTTGATGAATAATATCAATCAATATGTAATAAGTTTTCAGGCATGTTAAACTGAGCAATGTTTCCTCTGTCATGTGACTAATCTCGAAATACCTCATTAAAAGGGAATAGCCACATAAATTTAATAATTATCTTTCATATGGCCATAATAGTTCATATTCAACTAAGCAAAAGCCTGGAAATCCCAGCTGGAGTGTTTGTACCTGCTGCTAAAAATAGAACACTCATTTATATTTGTCACCGCTCCAACACGAGATCCGTGAAGTGTAAACAGTTGTCACCGGTCCCGTGCATTTTTATGATGTTCAAAGACAGCGACCAGTTTAGAAAGTTTGTACCCTCCTACTAAAATTTAGACGGGGATTTCCAGCCATTCACTTAGTTGGAACAAATCTATTACATGTATGTACTTCAGCTCTCTAGTGATAATACCAGGGGTTGTTATGCAAGATTAGGAAACAATCAAAATGAAGTAAGGAATCCATGTTGTTAAGAAATTAAATTGTTTAGTGCATTTTTTCTCCCACAGAATCAGTCATGTGGCATGACAATTTATACATGTATTAGTAGTAATATATACATGTGTATCTTTAACTTGCATTGTCCTAGCTATCTGCCCACTGTAATGCTTGACACAATTTCTATTGAACCCATTATGAACCAAGTACAGATAATAGAATCCATTGTGAATCAAGTACAGGTACTTCACAATCATGGACTCAGGAATGCTGACAAGAATAATCCAAAAGGATCACTAACTCTGAGAATATGCCACATACACACAAATTTGCATCACCAGTCAATAATACAGGTACAGAGATGAAGATAGATTGTCAACAAATATTAAGCATTTTTTTTTTCCAATGCTGTATTTGCTTTTACCAATGCACAACATATGTATCACTTCTACTGAATGGAAATAGGTAACTTGCTTATCTCTTAAAAAGGCCATCTGCTAAGGAACCTCAAAATGCTTCCCATGAAGTGGATGAAGGATTTAGATAGTCTGACTTTCTTGCTCTATTTTTCTTTCACACAAAAAAAAACAGCCCATTACTAGCAAACTTCATACAATGATACCTTACTCTCTGAAAATGAAAAGTTTTTGAATAAAAGTATGTGTGTTTTTTTTTCTCTATCAGTGCACATAAAATATGATCTGAGTAATCAGGCACAGCTATACATGTACATGTATTTAGGAATGACCTATTGATCTATCTTAAGGGGAGGGGCGGGTCCTGAAATCGAGATTTTGGCTGAAAATAGCGAATTTGCAATTATTTTGTTTTCTTCAAGCGAAACAATTATATTTCAAGATTTTACTGTTTATATGGTCAATACCAGCCTATTTTATGTGTAAACCACAGACTAGTCTGTGGTGTAAACTGAGTTTTTCCTACAAGGGGGGGTGTCTAAAATATCACAAATATTCAAAGGCAAAGGGAACACAAGCGAAGGACAACTAGTGAGTATGAGGCCAAGGATTCTGCCAAACAACGGAGACAAAAGCGTGCAGAAGCAAGAGAAAAAGCCAGCCAAGAGAAGAAGGCTGAAGAGGGCGGTCCAGTCTATCAAGCTGAAATATTTTGAGGTGAAAGGAATACGTTATGTCACATGGAACCAGTTGAAAAACTTGTCAAAACTTTGGACGCCATTATCTCGAAACCTACTTTTTTGGTGCACTTTTTCCTAGGGCTTTTTGATTTACCAACAGATTTTCTTGAAAATGGCATGAATCTTCCTGCATACGTGTAAAATAACAATAAGTATCGGATTTGCAATATTTTGTTAACTTTTTGAGAAAATGTTATAGAAGTGACAGAAAATAAGAAAAAGTCCCATCTTGCCACTTACAAATTTCAAAAATTTGTAAAAATAAAACTATGACAAATTTCGAAAAAACGACATTTAACTCTATTTAGGTGAGAAAATACAATATGTTTGCAAAACCTGAGACGATTACAGTGAAAAACCGAAGCCCTAGGCTTTTGAAAATCAGCAGTTTTGGGGGCCTAATATCCAATATGGTGGCGTTTCCATGGCAACCAACCATCCAGATTATTTTTTTACACTTTATTTCCTCTAATTTTGACATGCTGAATTCAAATATGATGCTAAAAAAGCCTAAATTGAGTACTTTTGAAAATCACTCTCAGGACCCGCCCCTCCCCTTAAAGCGTGTTGGGCAGATGGATTAAGAATCTCACCAGTAGTATTCTAAGTCATACGACATACACAATTTAGATATTAAGATTTGTATGAAGCATATTCAAATCTAATAGATATCAAGGCTTTGCTTCTATGCTATGAATTTTAAAATCGCTACTTGCAAAATGACTTTTTTTTTAATCCTATCGGTTCACCAATTCTCCAACAAATTTGCCTGAAAGTGGGTAAGCATAATTTTATATTTCATTACTTCATAAATAAATATATTACTTACGTGTTTTTCTTTTCTTTCCGTCTTTATTTGTTTGTTTGTAATTAACATCCAAGATATCTATGCATTTCATAGAATGTTTCTTTATTCCTCTGGAAAAATAACATTTTCTCAGAAACCAATAAGTAACATCCATATTGGGGCAGCCACTTATTTAAGAAGAGATTATGGAGATTCTGCTGTTATTTTTATGTTGAAATTCAACAGGAAGTAAGAAGAAGCCGAGAAGATGGCGCCAAAAATAGCAAGTTCTAGGAAACGAATCTTTGAAAGTTTGCCGATGTTCTTGGGAAACAATTTCCTGAAATACCCCGGATAATTTAAGAACAATAAATTCTGCTCGATAAGAAACCCCATGCTGTCATTGACCTTCTTTTTCCTACCGAACATTTTCCCCGGATTATTGGCACAATTTCATTGCTCTTTCTTGTCTTTAACACTTAAATATATTAAACGTTGCCTTCTATTAGTGCATCACTGTGCTGTTACTATTGTCAACCGATTGCCTTTGAACTCCACATGCTTGTTTGCAGACATTACGTCTGAAACAATTCAGGGAAAATCTTAATAATATTACCTTGATATTTAGAAGAAAGCATCAAAATTCAATGTAGAAAAACGTTACAGGTGTTTCATCAGTTTCTTCTTAAGTATTTAAAATCTCCGAAAAATGATATTAAACAATGTTTTCGTTTTGATGTGCATCCATGCCTAATTGTGGTATATGCTCCAAAAAATAATTATAAACAAAATTTCGTATTAACTTGCAAAGAAACTAAATACGAAGGTGAGCTCTTTAATGCAGGCCATCTCATAGGATCAAGCAAATATCTCTTCTGTCCATTGAGGTTCTTACTGGTTGAACGAGTTACAACCAATGTTTCATGCATCACTTGCTGGTAAAAAAAAAAAAAGTGAAAAATTAGTGATCCGCTATCACATATCATACCAACCAAAGCAACCCAGTTCCATCTCAGGAGGTTGAAGGCTTAGCAAGATCTAGAAAGTTATGTGTGGTTGGGGGAGGGGGGAGTGGGTGGGGAAGGAGCGGCGGCTATAGAAATGTTTAACGAACATTAGAATGAAACATATCGACTTTTTACAATCATTTTTTATATTCAGGAAAGATAAACATTGCTAGAGACTTTTTTTAAAAAATCGTTTTTTCCCTCCTAATAAAAGGTGGCATTTCAAGACACCGCTCTCCTGCCTTCCCTATTAAGTATGCTACAACGTAAAAAGTTATTTTCACTCAACGCCTCAAACAATGTTCAAATTTAGCAGCTCATTTAATTTATCAGATCTGTCTATACAGAAGCAATAGTCATGTTAATTTCTCATGGTTTCGAAACAGGTCTGAGATATTTACAATATTAATTTTCACAATGGCACCCTCATTCTCCTCATAGAAATAGTATATTTATAAACGTATTTTCAATTACAATCATCCTAAAGGATAACAAGTCATCCAGTGGCATATATCAACATTAATGCTGAGTACTTTGCCTCTGCTGTAGTCAGTACTTATATTATTATTTGAAATTAGCAAAATCAGGGAGAGTGAAAAAAAGAAAGAGAGAGAGAGAGAGAGAGACCTAGATCAATTTAGTAGATGTTTTTGTTTGTTTTGGTATTTTTCTTTTTGTTTTATCGTGTTATTATTTCTACTCTCTAAACCCCACTGTTCCTTGTAAATTGGATGTTCCCTCTGTTATAACCACTGTGTGTGAATCTCTCATTTAAACGATAATTTGCCAGATTAATGTGGACCCACTATATTGTTTGCTCAAAATATTCGATGTTCTTTTTGTCTCTTAAAGCCCTCGCTTCTCTGAGCAAAAATTGTATTTAAAAGTGGATATGCTTATACATGTAGTATCTTGTATTCAGTGTTAGTCAGGCCTATTGCTAAGTAGGAATTAGCTCCATCTGACTGCTACATGCAGTAGTAGATCACCACTATCTGGGTGCTTAAAATACTTAATTATAACCTTTTTTTATCGTGAGCTCCATTGCCAGTAATAGAATTTGGAAGACTGATTTGAAAAAAAAAAAAAACTCAGGATCACGCAGATTGCCATTGTAAGCTTTACCAGGCACTCTGAAATAAATATCAACGCCCTATAAATAGTAATTAGGTTATCTTTCTACTAAATTCTACTGCTTGGGCACAGGTGTGGATTATGTGCCATATAAAGATTGAAACATAACAAAAGCTTGTCTTTGACAAAGAAAGTCAGGAGGGCCACCTAAAGGCTCTCAAGAACCGGGAAGGGGCTCTACGGGAACCCTTGTAATGGTGATTGACGTCCAACAAAATTCTGGAGAAGTTATGCTCAGAAAGGCAGGAAAAGGCAACACAACACAGCTGTCATTGCGATAGGGTTCGTTTATGACGTAGTACTGTTCTATAGTTAAAAGTCGAATTTAAAAATAAAAATCCATAACATTTTCTTTCAGATGAAAAAAGAAAGAAAAAAAAAAAAACCAAAAGAAAATGTCAGTATTTTGCTATATCCTTATTTCTCTATACCAGTTTGAACCACACTTAGCATACATCATTTAAAAAACAAAAACAAAACAAAACAAAAAACACACTGGCTCCCTCTTTTCAGTTTGTAAGATTTTGGAGAGACAGAGAGAGAGAGAGAAAAAAAAAAAGAGCTTTTCATATAAAAATAGGCACAATTTTTAATTTGGCTACATGGCTTTTCAAAATTTCGACAGTGCCCCTTTTGCATACAATAGGGTGAAATTATCGCTAGTGGAGAGATGAAACCTCGTAGCCCCAGAAAAGAAAATTTTACAGGAGAGACAAAAAAACTGATTTACTATTGAATAAGAAGGCGTATCCGAATCAAAATTGAAAGAGATAAATGAAAACATCTTTGAAACTTGGTTACTATTAAAAAATCACTGTTATACAATTTATATGGCTATATGGTGGAATGCGAGGTTTCTTTACATTTGGTGCAGAGGTCAGTGGAAGCGCCACATAGAAAATTGGCCTCTTTTGTCGCTTAGGCTGCATCTTTTTTTGTTTGGCACTGACTGCAGGTGGTGACCAAGACCACTGTGGAGCACCTGGCATTTCGTAGGAGTATTTCTGAACAGTTTGGTATAAACCAGTGCAACATTTCCTTTAAGGCTTAACTGGTCCTGGTTGTCCATCTGTCTCCAAACAGTTCACTTGTTAACATCACTTCATAAATATCTTCATTCACATCATCTTCGTCAGACATATCGCCATCACCTAACCGTCCAATATAAATATCTGCTGACGCGAACTGAACGCCATTTGTGTCCTCAAGCTGACTCATAACTTCATGGAGTGTAAGTAACTTGGTGGCCTGAAATATAAGACAAAAATCCAGACACATTTTACACCGTCCTACTACTTTCAATATCAACGATAGAAACAACACAGGACACAATGCTAAAATCTTGCAGCAGTCCAATATGAGCACAAATGCCACTGAGGTGTTAACAAAATAGTATAGTCCAACTGTGAGTATTAGCGTTTAGTGGGATCAAACCAAATCTAGAGGACTGGAGGGTCAATGTGTCAGAGGCGGGGGAGTGGGGGGGGGGGCTGGAGGTGTTGCGTCACACTGTACGTGGATCGTGTCCGATTGCACACATTTGTACCATAGTCAGGTGGTTCAGAGTGCTGCAATCTTATATGACGGCAACACAGATGATGCAAAAACCCACATCAATGACGCACATATAGATCTATTTTTTTTAAAAAGCCCATACTAGTATAAACTGTAGTTAAACCGGGGTATCTAAATAGATTTAGGCTTTTACAGAGCAAATGAAAACCGTCAGAAGATGATCTAACACAGATGTTTTGTAATTCTATTTTCCCAGTGTCATTAAAAAGGGTGCGTATGGAAAAACAGCCTAGAGTGTCCCTTGCTATTTGTTTGAAAGGCTTCTTGAAGCTATAAAACAAAGCTTTGGACTTCTAGCCTTTCCTGTACGTTTAGGATAGACTTTCACATACGCAACTGGACAAAGAGCTGAATATGGAAACTTTTCAAACTCGATGTCTGGCATATGATGAGTATCGGGTTTTTGCTAACTTTGTAATCTTAATTCTCAATGAATCCTCTTTAAAGATCAAATCATCCACTTTGATATTGACAATAGAACCGCCACAACAAACTGATAAGATGAGTACCAACATTGTTGTCTTTAAGCTTTAAGGACAATTTGAGTCAGGCTGGTCGATAGTAGACTGGAAAATCCTTTGAATAACAATCGGTTAAACGTAATGCCAAGTTTGTTTTTCCACCTAGAAAAGGCAGGAATGTTAAGGAAAACAACAACAACAAAACGAAAACAAAAAACAAAAAAACAAAACAAAAAAATAGATTTTTTAAAAGAAAAACCATATGTCAGGACGCCCCTGCCCCCCCCCTCCCTTTTCTAGACAATTATTTTTTAATAGTCCTTGATATAATAACAGGAAATTCCAACAATTTTGATCATATGTGTCTTACCTTTTGAAGAGGAAACGGATATGATTGTTGAAATGGTATATTTTTCATATTGGACATTTTAAACAGTCCTTACAAAAATGTAATAACTTTAATCAGAAAGACCAAGAGCACCACCTTTTTTTTTTTTCCAGAAGTCAAAAGTGGCATGCAAAGTTTGGAGCGATTTGGTGCGGTAGTCACGAAGGAGCCAAATTTTGAAAAAGAGAAAAAGGGTCAAAATCCAGGATGACTACCGTATTCTTAGCAACCAGAAAGCCAGCGAGTTTCCAAGGACATAATAACTCTCAATCAGAGAAATAAGCCAACTATGCATGCGTATAGTACTTGATTTGTGTCCTCACAGCTGCCTTGTGTGATTAAAAAAAAATATACCAAAGAGAGCTAAGTTTAAAAGGTCGCGGCGTTTGGAGAAATAGAGGGGAACTTTGAAATTCAATATCGATTATTCAATTGCTTAACGGCCAATGTACAGCTTTGGTGAGGGCGACAGACACACAGTGATCATGTATAAAACAACTGATGTCAAAGTTCCAGCAAACGCCATATCAGTTTTGAAAATCTTTGACTTACTCTAAATCAGGGGTCTCAAACTCAAGACAAGAATGGGGCCAAAATATGATAAATAGTGAATCCCGATGGCCACAAAAATGTTGGTCGTCTTGGGAAGAGTAAAATTGTAAACATAGTTGTGAAAACTAATTATGTAAATCATAACATTTATTAAAATCCAGTTTCATAATGAAAGTCTTTTTCTTTCTTTCAATATTTACACTGGCATAAG
>JBCAUA010109173.1:0-10062 GCA_038406235.1 Peronia verruculata
TTTCACGTTTACTTTCTTTTCCTCTTTCCTCTTCTTTTTTTTTTTTTTTTCTTCTTCTTCTTCCTCTTATTTTTCTTTCTTCGGTTCTTCGTCTTCTTCTTTTCTCTAATCTTCTTACTATCATTGTTTTTTATTCTTCCTTGTTTTCTTCTTATAATTAATCTCCTCTTTTTTTTTTTTTTTTTGGTCCTTTTTGCTTCCTCTTCTTCTTTTTCTTTATTTTCTTCTTCCTTTTCTTATTCTTCTTCGTCTTCCCCTTCTTCTCCTTCTTGTTCTTCTTACTTTTCTCCTTTTTCTTCTTCCTTCTGTTCTTCTTCTTCTTCCCTCTAATCTTTTTCTTATTATTCTTCTTTCCACTTCGTCATCTTCTTCTTGCTCATTCTCCTCCTCCTCCTCCTCCTTTTTCTTCTTTTTTGTCTTCTTTCTCCTCTTTTTACTCTTTGCTTTTTTCCTTTTTCTTCACCACCTTCCCTCCTCCACTTTCTGATGTTTTCTTTCTTCTTCTATCCATTCCTCTTTCCTATCATTCTGCTAACTTTTTCTTTCTTTCTCTCTTTGCTCTTCGTCCTCTTTTCTCTCAAGGAAAAAGTAGCCATTGATTAATTATAAAACAGTGACATTTTCCCTTCCCGGACCGGAAAATCTATTCACGGCTTACTTCACCGTGTTCCACAACGCTCTCTTTGAAATTTTTGTCGCCCCCAAGTATGTATTAATTTCTGAAGAAATAAGAAATCTGATCTTTAAGATTACACACATTTTTATTTTCCAAAAAATGACAGCAAAAGTAGATCGGATTCCTAAAGGTCAGGAATTATTAGAAAATGAATGTTTGTTTGTTTGTTTGTTTTTTCTAATCAGCATAGTGGGAGGTCTTTTGATTATGTATTTTTTTTCGTGTCTGAGGGGATTGAAGAAATTGTGAGTGGGTGGGCGTGCACTCCACGATGTCCAATTATGAGAACAGATTTTAACATAATTTGATGTTTTTCTTTGCATTGCACCGGCTCTAATTTCATTTCTTTTTTTGTTTTTTTCTACTCTCTTTGGCTGACATTACAGATGAGGAGCACACTATTTGTCCTATTTAATTTTCAAATGTTGAACCTAGTTAGTTGGTTGGTTGGTTGGTTGGTTGGTTGGTTGGTTGGTTGGTTGGTTGGTTGGTTGGTTAGTTGGTTGCTTGGTTGGTTGGTTGGTTGGTTGGTTAATTGGTTCTAAGCTAGTTAGTTAATCAGTTAGTTAGTTAGTTAGTTAGTTAGTTAGTTAGTTAGTTAGTTAGTTAGTTACTTAGTTAATAAATGAATACGTGAGTGAGTGATTGAGTGAGGTAGTTGATTAGTTATCTAGTTACATGATTAGTTCGTTGGTTGGGTTGTTAGCTAGTTTATTTATTAGTTTCGTGATTAGTTAGCTAGCTAGCTAACTAGTTAGTGTGTTAATCAGTTAATTTGTTAGCTAGAGGATAGATTATTAACTGGAATTTTGACACTTTTCTCTCGCCTTCGATGACTGTTTTAAAAGGATTTGATACAGTTTATTTACTGTTTATTAAATGTCTTCATTTAGTCATTTTGAAATTCACATAATTATTAACAAGTGGGTTTATAAGATTAAGTTGTTAACTTGTTAGATAGTTTCTTAGTTAATTAAGGAGGTAACTCTTACTTATTTCGTAATTTCATTGATTAGTTCATTGGTTTGTAGATTGGTAGGTCGGTTAGTTTGTTGGTTTCTTGGATGGTTGGTTGGTTGTTAGGTAGGTAGATAGGTAGGTGGGTACGTAAGTAGGTAGGTAGGTAGGTAGGTAGGTAGGTAGGTAGGTAGGTAGGTTGGTAGGTAGGTAGGTAGGTAGGTAGGTAGGTAGGTAGGTAGGTAGGTAGGTAGGTAGGTAGGTAGGTAGGTAGGTAGGCAGGTTGGTTGGTTTCTTGGATGGTTGGTTGGTTGGTTAGCTGGTTAGTTGGTTGGTTGGATGGTTGGTCGGTTGGTCGTTTGGCGGGTTGGTTGGTTGCTAGGTTGGTTGATTGCAAGGTTGCTTGGTTGCAAGGTTGGTTGGTTGCAAGTTTGTTTGTAAGGTTATTATTTCGTCAGTCACTTATTCACGTATTCTTCCAATCAGTACTGATTTTCTCTAAACAGACGTTGTCATGATAAAGGGCGTTTCTTCAAAGTATGACAGAGATGTAGGCAGCTGGGCATGTAATCTAGGCTAAGAAGTTTACAATGCCATGGGCGATTTCTCCTGAGCTAATTCATTCGTTCAGTATACACGAAAAGGCAAACTGATCGGTCAAATATCAGAGGTCCTCGACACCAACAGCGACCAGTCTCTATCACACGAATGCCAGAGCTAAATCAATAGCGAAATTAGCTGACGGACTTCCTGACTTTGGTACTCCGTTCTCGGCACTGCGCCAGGGGAAAGAGGCATAAGTCATCTCTCAGCGTTTTCGAGGTACCGTTTACAGCACAAGACTGGTATCATTTGATATTATTATTTTTAATTTTTACATACATTTACACCGTAATTTCTTTTTATTATTATTCATAATTATCATTGTTACTATATTTTTTAATTTTTTTTTTTTTTTGTATAACGAAAAAAGTTGGACAAGTCCCGACTTTTTGTCCTTGAGAAAGACAATTTACACACATTTCCTGACTCCACCCAGGTTTGAATGAGTACCTGACTGTAGACAGTGAACGATGTTGTTGGACTGGCACGAATTTGAGCGCCTAACAGGCAGCCGGCGTGTATGCTTCCCAGGAAGCTGAGAATGTTTACGAGTGTCTTCTTTGGGTCGTTCGGGTAATAATAGATTATAAAAGGTTTAGAGCATGTAATTACTGGGATAAGCGATATATAAATACTACCTATTATTATTATTGTTATTTTAAAAAATGCCAGTGTTATGCCTAAAAATTACAGCAATATTGCTGTAAAATGTTTTTTAGGCTACGATGTTAAACTCCCATTTAACATTGCACCAAAAACATACCAAAACCTGTGCCGCAAACTTACATCACACATCACAAAATGTTACAGTAATCAATACGGTGAATTCATCGTAGTAAGTTACAGGAAATAACTCTATATTTACGGACAATTTTCTCAGTGTATTGTCTTGCAGCATTTGTTCTGTAATGACATTGATGGGTCGCATAGCCAGGAATACCAAGAGCTATCTTAGCATTTTGGCATAAATCTGACTTATGCCTTTCTTCCAGAGCACTGACGTTTAGCTTCTGATAGAGAGGGAGCGGGATCTAAAAGGAACGTCGATGCCTTTAATCTCAGAGATGGTGTTATCTTTGAACATCAATCTGACTGTCATCGCAGTCCACTTTTGGCGTCGTTTACTTTAGCACTTGGTATTTGCTGTACCTGATATTAATCTTCTGATTGTCAGCACATAATCTCAGAATGCTGTGCAAAGATTTCAAAAATCTGCAATTTTCTGCTCAGCGAAATCAAAAGAAACCTCTTGTAGAAGTCATTTACTTTTATCAGAATACGAGAGAAACATCAAAATGATAAGTGGTGACTGAGAGTTGTACATTGAATGACGAAAAGCATTATGGCATTCTTCTTTCCGAGAAATCCATACGGTCCCTTTCAAATCAGCAATCATGACCATCTTGAAATGAATCCAAAGAGACGCAATCCAGTTGACTGGGAGGTTCTGCTAGCTGTAGAGTGATATGTATAAGAGACTAATCATTATCTCAATGAGCTATGGATTGTTCAGTTGTAGCAAAATTCTGACTGGACATTCTCAAACACTTCAACAATCTGCAATCATTTTAGACTGGCAAGAACTGTGGTTTCTTCACTGAAGGTTATCAGGACATCTCAGTTATTATATTATACAAGCCGGGAAGGTTTATCAGACGAAGCAAAACCAGTTCGTTTCATTTTCGATCGGGAAAGTTTTACTTTGGTTACTTTCTTGAACTGTGCATAGTGGTTTTTTTTAAGCTTTCAACTCTTTATAGGTTTAGAAATTAGAGAAAATGGCAGGCCGGGAGCAGTAGGAATAAAGACAGCCGAGATAATAGCCACAAAAGCCGGCTAGGAAACTTAATCTAATAAGAAGAGGGGCAAATCGATCTATATTAAAGATTGAGTAAGAAGCTGCCCAGTAGATAGAATGGGAATTCCTAGAATAAATTATTCAGTACCATCTTAAATTGGACTTTTCCCTGCATGGCTGTCCTGTGACTGTCCTTGACCCCTAGTCTTAAGATAATGTCGTTGTTCTGGTCATAGCTGGCGTTTCTCAATAAACTCACTAAGCCAACTTGCCGTTATTGTTTAGTAACATTAAGTTTACAGGCATTTAGTGAAAAGAAAACAAAAAACACCTACATCAATAATTTGAGATAATAATAGGTTTTTCCAGTTTATACATCAATGCAAAATATGTGGTTGATTATAGGTCCTCTGGTGAGAACCTAAATTTACCGCCTTTCCTAAAGTTAACATAGACCGCAAAGTCTCTCACAGATTAGGAAGCCTAGAATTGAATCATTTTGTATCAAAAGCAGGGCGTCAGTTGTTGTTGTTATTGTTGTTGTTGTTGTTTGTTGTTGTTGTTGTTGTTGTTGTTGCTGTTGTTGTTGTTTTTGTTGTCGTTGTTGTTGCCGTCGTCGTCATAGTCGTTGTTGTTTTTGTTCTTGTTCTTTTGGCTATGATTTCTAGAGTTCGCGTCGAAAAAACAGAAAATTTTATCTTTTTGTGGGGAAAATCCAAGACAATCTTCCATTTTAATAAATTGAACTATGTTCTCTAGAGAAATAAACCGTTGTCCACCGCTTAAAATAAAAAAAAAGATACCACCATCCTCGAAAATAAACTAAGGACGGCCTCTCTTTTCTATGGTCAGCACTTTGAGATAGCCAGCAATATGAGCATTTGGACATAAAGTATGACGTCCTTTTAGGCCAGCCATAATGAGTTTTTAGTTGCTGGATTAGAAAAGAGAAATCGGAAGTAGGAGGCGATGAACATGATCTGTAATCAGTGCCTTTATATTTCAGAAGTTGAAAGAACATTCATCTCAACATGACAACTTTTTGTTATAAGAATGGCGTGAGGCGGATGGTTAGGTCTTTGGGCGACGCTGTTAATTTTTGCGGATTTAATTGGTGCTGTGGAGTCAACTTTTGTCTCTTTGCTTTGCAATATGTCTGGCTGCAGTCACAAACCTTTTTTTTTTTTTTTTCCATACAATCGTGGCGTGTTAGCTCAGTGGTTTGTGCTGTGGCCTTTGGAAGCAGAGGTCGGTGGTTCGAATCGCAACGGTTGCATGTTGTATCCTTAGGAAAGATACTTAACACACAATTTGCCTCAGCCCACCCATCTGTAAAACGGGTACCTGATATATATCGGGGGGAGGGGGGGGGAGTACAATGGCGCTGCACTGCGGCGACGCGGTCTGAAATGGCCAAGACAATTTCCCCTCTCGGGGGGTCAAGGGATCGTACTTTAATTAATTAACTTTAACTTTAATATTAAAATGTAAAGTATGTGTTTATGTGTTTGTTTGTTTGTTTGTTTGTTTGTTTGTTTGTTTGTTTGTTATAGCCGTAGATCAAAAAACGACATACAAGCCAAATCGATTGGTTGTAAAATATCGCAAGACCAAGGAAGAGAGGATCATGAGTGTGAATGAAACCCTTAAGACCCACACCATCCCACCCAGCCAGGCCGTCCAGCTTGCCAGAGACCGAAAGCTCTTTCTCCTCTGGACGTTCTAAACGGTACAAGAGAGCAGATACAAGAAAGACAGAAGAAGCAAAATATCGCGGTCGCAACTCATATTGATGACTTGACTTCCATCTCAAAAAGCTGGACAAAGAAAACTCTGATACCTAAGCTGAATAAAGATATTTTCATAATTAAGTCTCTATTCTCAGATGAGATCACACATTAAGCTTATGTCAGAGGAATTACAGACCAGCAGAAAAACTGCAGAACAAAGACGGCAACGACTTCTCTGTTGAACACAAAATTATTCAGATCCAAACTGTACGTTTTCGGCCCGGATCAATGTTTTAATTTACTTTTGTCTTTCCTATTTCATAAGCGTATTCACTGGTTGATGGCAATTCCTTTGTATCCATAGATACACATGATGTTACCCTACTTTAAATGCCATAGAGACACCGTTCGCAAGAATAGAGTATTGACGCGTTTGTTTTGTAAGGGACATTTCTCGTCGGTAATGCATTCATCTGCCTTTCTTCAACGTAGGCCTGTAGTTGGTGTAAAAGATCCTATTGCAGTCAATGTAGTCAAGAGGGCATGCAATTTTGATACAAAAACTCAAAGCATCCTTTGTTCTCAAAGCACTTTAAATTCTATGGAAATGTTCATCCGCCGGCTGTATCTGTTTTGTGAATGAAAAATTTAAGGCGCCGGCTGTTTGGGCCTACTGGTGCAGCTAGACCCGGGGGTCTATCTGGGCCTATTTTTGCGCCTTTTTAGCTCTGTGCGTGCGTGAGAAAGTTATTTTATCCAGTTAGTTATGTAACGTGTCGGGAGGGGAGGCTTCCCCTACCCCCCCTCCCCCACAACAGCGAGGAGACGCTCCCATGTGCGAGCCAACACACCATTGTTTCGCCTTTACTTTGTGGTGCAACTTTTTTATTTGCCTATGCATCCTCATTGCAATACTAGGCCCAGATAGACACTCCGAAAATTTTAATAATGAATAATTTGTATAATATCAATAACCACACAAGAGGACGAGATGAACGATTTCGGAGCAAAATGAGACATATCCAGAATCGTCGTTTAGAGACAAATAACAATTTGGTTAATAATTTATCATTAAGTACTAGACGTTTCTGAAGACTTTGGAGCGGGATACGTCGCGTTTGGTGAAAAGGAAGGTCCTTACCATATAGCACCATTACCATTCCCAATAATGAGGGGTGTAATTCAAAATGTTCAAAAATGGCGTTTGTCGCGTTTTGCCCTGAACCCTTCAGATCGCACTCCCTCCCTCCTCCATACCGCCCACGAGTCCATGAAGTCAAAGAAAGATAAGGTGAAATTAAAAAAAAAAAGAAATTAAAAGAGGAAGACAAAGAGAAAAGAAGGGAAATATCTCTGATCGGGGATTGCCCTAGAGAAATAAGAAGCCATTCCATTCTCGTGTCGAGCCCAGACGAGGATATTTTTCCCTCTGTCTGTGTACCAGATAAAGTTGGCTGGCCCGTCCATGCCCGTACATGGCATAAATGCCCCCCCCCCCCTTCTCTCTCTCTATCTGTCTCTCTCTCCCTAGAAACAGCCCCTGATCGTTTCCGGGTCCTTCCATTAAAACCCGTCTGACAGTTTGGCGTTTGATCTCTTTCCCCTTACATGAACAAAGATCTATGTGGTATGAGACGTAAGGTTGTGTAAATGACATTCAGAAAAAAAAAGAAGAAAAAGCACAGACCCACAGCATGACAATGTGTAAATACGGGGTGTTTAGTTGGAATTTTGTCTTGGAAAAAGAAAGAGGAACTCGCATGATAAAGCAGCTTTGTAATGTGGAAATGTTAACTGTTTTTTTTTTTTTCATTGGGAGATCTATACTATTTTATTTCTTGGTCAAAAAACATGTATTTATTACTCTCCCGGTCACTATAGTTACTTTAGTAAGTCAAAATGTTTCGCCACAGCGTCATTCATGGCATTGCTTCCCAAGTCAGAGGTCTACATAAATGGTAAATACAATTTCACCAAAGTTCTAAAGCACTTTACCAGCCACATTCTTGCTTTGAGTTCGTTTCAGTTTTTATCGTTTTGTTCACATCATATCCAAGAGAAGGCTTAACGGTAACAGATCTTAAGTTTAGCTTTGAAAGTCAGGATGATTGTTTATAATATTTTGAATGTTAGTCTTAATCATCACCCGAGACATCTTTTTTGTTACTTGTTTCTTTCTCCAGTATCTAGACGTTGTGATATTTCCTATCTCCTATATTATATTTTCTGAAACATGATAGAAACTCAATGCTCAATGATCGATATTTCTGTCCTACCCTTTTATATAATCTTCTGTCACTCCTTTCTGACCAGACAGTTTTGTTTTGTTTTGTTTTTGTTTAAAGTTTGTGCAAGAAACAGATTCAGTGCTGATTAGATAACCTCTCCCCCCCCCCTCCCTCTTCCTCGCCGCGGGACCAGGGGTATGTAAGTAGGTTCTTCGCTCCCACCTGCAGGCGATAAAAGCCCACAATTGGTGGCATGCCTCCCATGGAATGCCACCCTTGACACTCCAGGAGGTGACATGTTTTTGCTCTCTCCTTGCTCCTGTCTTCTATCCTGATTTCTTTCCTCTCTTCTTCTTGATGTGTGAAAGTGTCTTACAGTGTCTGGCACAATATAACCGTGATCGTGCTGATGTGCCATTAAACCCCAACGCAAACAAACAAACAAAACAAAACAAACAAACAAACAAACAAACAAGCAAGCAAACAAACAAACGATCTCTCTAAGCTACAGATTGATAATTCTTTAGCCTTTCTCTCATTCCTCTTTCCTTAGCTTCAATACTCATTGCTAATTCCCATCACATCTTGTCTCTTTGCAGATTCAGTTTTCTTTGATTTGATTTCTTAACTGCTTTCAATTGATTTCTTCCTAACTTTTTGCTCCCCTTTCTTTCCACTTTATTTTTATCATATTGTTCCATCTTCATCCTCTTCTGATGCCATCTTTTCGAGGTCGATGTGAAAAAGTTTCTGTCCATTTGTTACTGCCTCGTTGTCTCTTTTGAGTTCTTCTTCTTCTTCTTATTTTTTATCTTCAATTCAGGCTTTGTTAATCATTCTTTTCTTTCATCGATAGATGTTATCCTTTATTCGTCCTTCTTTCCATCTTCATGTCCTCCTGTCTAATCTTTATCGCTTTTACCATCGTTCTTGAGGCTTTCATTCCTTTCCAATTCGTCTGTCCTTCCTTTATGCAAAGCTTGGAGTTTAACTTGGCCAGAATTTTCGTCTTGGCTTACAACACAGAGGTAGAAAAAAATGAAGCAGAATCTTGATAGAGAAATAATAGATGTATGTCCTTCTCCCTCCATCTCCCCCCCCCCCCCCCGCCTGTTTCTTTTTCTCTCTCTCCTCTTTTCCCTCCCCCAGCCTCCCTCTCCATCACTTCCCTGAAAAGAAAGAGAAAGAGAGAGAAAGAGAGAGAGAGAGAGAGAGAGCAAGAGAAAGAATAGCAGATTTCATTTCTGACAAAAAAAAAAAAAAAAGGTCTGATGTGCCTTCCATTGTTAAATCTGTCCAAGATCGAGGAAATTGGAGGGCATTTGGCCATTAAGCAAATGAGATTTTACATTTAATAAGCCCTGCAACGCACACGGCATGCGCCACAAAAATACAGGCATAAAATACGAAGAAACGAAGCTGAAAGAAGAACAGGGATAGAGGGGTTAGTGAAGAGGTCAGTAGGACAGCAACTTCTGCAGAGTAGTTTCCTTAGCCTCATTGTTCAACTGTGCTTTTGTTTTTTGTCTTTAAATATATATATTTTTTAATGAGCCTTTCAATCCTGAGGTAGTAAGATTATCTCGGCTTTAAGTAGCTACCTGATTGTGCTTAGAAATCATGTGGGTAGAAATTTGGAATTAGCAAATTTTGCCCGGGACAGCGGCACGCAGCGTACTCTTTCATCGATTTTGAACTGCCGAGGGTTCTTTAACGTGCGTAACGTACACCTCTGACGTATATTCACCCTTATCCGAGACGGCTAGACGTCGGGGTTCCCTATCCATGGGGAGCCAGGAGACCGTTGAGTCACTGAAAAAATGCGGGTGTTCGATCTTCGTGTCCTTCCATCCCCCGATGCAGAACCAACGCGTCGATCCCAGCTTTTTTTCTTCATGAACAGATACCAAGCCACAGAACCACTATGCGCCCACCTGTCTAAATAATACTAATAGTAGACAGCATTTATATAACGCCCATTCCTCTACAGTATACAAACAGATAGATAGATAGATAGATAGATAGATAGATAGATAGATAGATAGATAGATAGATAGATAGATAGATAGA
>JBCAUA010109194.1:0-10062 GCA_038406235.1 Peronia verruculata
GGGAGGGATGTATCAGTCTTTCGAATGTCATGAAGAACGGGTTTTCTTCCCCTCTTTCTACTACTTACTCAACACCAGGACCTCTTTTGTCTGGCAAAGGGAAGAAACAGAATTGGACACAAGGATCTCCCATTTAAAAACATCACCTTGTTATTGCTTATAACCGACAGAGGTTTTTAACTGGCATGCAACACACTGCTTGGGTAAAGAATTTGTTCAACATATTTGTATGATATGCAGACAGGTACCAGAGAGAGAAACTAACAAGATAAAGACCACATAATCGGGTCACTGACTTTTTTTATATAAACTAATTTTGACATCACATACGACCATTTTTGAAAGGTCCACCGATTAAAACATTAAACACAATTTACAATATTGCTTCCCAAGTTTCTTTGTACATTATGGTACTCTGCTATTCACTAACATTTATGAAATACTCCAGAGAAATCTGTGGGTTTTCTTTTTTCTAATTTATTATCTATATTTCTTAATAACACTGTCATCTGACATCAATTTTGATACTTATTATGGTCTATCAGAAGCATTTTTTAAAGTATTTTTTTTTCTTTCTTTCTTTCTTTTTTTTTTTTTTTTGTGATTAATTTTTTGTCCAGAAATTACTTTTTTTTTTTCCAAAAAAAAAAAAAAAAAGGATTAGATAAATCTTAACTTCATAATATTTCACCACCACGCCGTTTCTCTGGAGCGCTAGAGGGAGCATTTCTCATTGCTTCTTTGTGGAAATACGCAGGAAACAATATTTTGGGCTTATGACTGGACTTCGCGGAAAGTAACGGGGATTATTTTTGACCACCCATTGCTCCTCTTTGCTAGACATGAGGGGTGTTAAACAAGCACATATTTATCAGAGAAAACATCGATCTGATGCTCTATGCTTGAAATACACACCATAAAATAATAAATAAACAATACAAAATAAAATCATATTTTAAAGAACACGTATTCTTCTTTTAATTATAGCTAATTTTTCAAATCTTTCAGCTTTGAAATAAACAAAAAAAAAAAAAAAGAAAGTCATTAATTTTTTTTTCTTCTTTACTATGCTTGTTCACCCCCCCCCTCTTCCTAGATCCTTTGTGTCTAACAAGGGGAAATAATAGGGATGGTCAAACATAATTCCCACTATCAACGTGAAAATGTGAGGAATGATTTGGTGGATGGGTGACATGTCTCTCGGGAATATTGACTGGTGGAAAGTAGACAATGATGTAGATAGGGATAAAGACAGCAAAAGGGGGCAATGAAATGAAGTAGGTTTTGTCCGGATATCCTGATACAGAATAGTTCATATAATGATCATTTTAAGTACAGTACATATCATATATTGACTATCATCAAACAATCAACATGTTCAATTATTATGACGTACATGTACTAGATAGCAAAGTGGAAAAATGTCCACTTCATAATCATGAACAAATCTCTAAAAACAAATTAATTATATGCTGGTCCCAGCAATGTTCTTTGATTGTGTTATACAAACAACAGCAAAAACGTAACTATTGCACCACTGTACAAACCATGGACTTGAAAGAAATGTGAGATGCGACACGATGAAATTAAGCGCTCGTCAAATTTTGAACATAATATGGAGTTATTGGTACTAATGCTAAGTTCATTCTTTTCCCTTTCTGGGGGTGAAAAAATGTTTGATCTACCTTTAGGCTAGTACCGCACCTAGATAAATCTGTTTTTTGTCCGTTTAGTCAGTTTTGTCGCAGACTTTAACTTCCTCTTGAGCCGTACCGCACTAGGATTCAAGCGTATTTAGATTTTGATATAACGATTCATTTCGAACATGGAATTGGAGAAGGCAGTGAAAGATAGAGAGAAATGTAACTTTTCATTACCTTTGAGTTTCCTAGTTACATCGTTCAGGTCTCCCCAACCAGAAACGACAGATTTACACGCTTCAGTCCAAGCTTTTACTTGTAAACCTCTGTTAAAATAATCTTTCAAAGCTTTAGTGTACAGCAAAGGTTTGCCTTCAGCCGCACTTTTTAATTTCTCAGTCCAGTTGACATCAACATCCATGATTAATTTAAAAAAAAAATATTTGCTGATGGTCCTTGTTCGATATGCATAGAATGTTGTTTGGCGTAAAAACGATCAGATGCATATAATATGTGTTGGTGAAAGGAACTCGGGGTGTCATCAAAACACGACCGGATGTATGTATGTGTAGGTGGATGGAACTCGGCGTGTCATCAAATTTCAAGGCAGTTTTATCTTAGTGCGGTAGACTGCTCTATTCTCTTACTGGTTACAAACTAGTCTTTCGTCAGACTTGTCGTACTCGGTTTGTGGCCGGTCACAACTTTTCACGACTAAATTGTTGTCTAAGTAGTGCGGTAGGGTTCGTATAACTCCATTGTTCACAACTCCCTAAAACACAGGCTTTAGTCTGTCTAACGACAGATTTGTCTAGGTGCAGTACAGGTCTCAGTAGAAGTCGAGCTATTGGCTGTTGCAGCAGCTAAATATAGTGAGTAAATGGCCAATCACTTTGTAAATCCTTATTAATCTTTGTTAGGCCCGTACCGCTAAATCATTTTTGGGCTTTTACTCACTCTACTTCAGCAAATCTAACTCTCAAATGCATTTTTACATCGATGTAGAAGGGTTCTGTGAGGAAAAAAAAAATTGCCTTAAGAATTCGTTCACTGTTGAAAAACACGTGATTTCTCCGCTCGCCTCAGTTTGATGAGCGCCTGATTTCATGGTGTCACGTCTCATTCACATACATAGTGAGAATTAATAATACTAAAGTTGGTATTATCTTAATCTTCTCTCCAACACTTACAAAATCTTAATGTAACACTTCTATTACAAGTTCCTTCAGGTGAAACAGTATTGTTTATTTCCCCTTTTCAAATGTGATTTTCGCTTATTGATATCGCAAAATCAGTGTTTGGATCATACATCAGTACTGTGAATAAATTAACACAATCTCTCTGGAAATTCAAGAGAGTTCTACAAACTTATAATTATGGAAACGAGAAATTCTGTTGGCACATACACGAGAAACAGCGAGGCAAAGGGCGAGGGCCACGGGGTCATGGTCATCGTCAAATACAATGGAAGAAAGAATACATTGTGAAGATTTTGGGATCAAATTGTCGAGACTGAAAGAATGAGAATGGTATGAAGGCACAAAGACACAGCCAGAGACACACAGAGAAAGAGGGAGACAGGGAATGAGTAAGAGAAGGGAAAAGACAGGATGAGAGGCAGAGTGGGAAGGAACGAGACAGTGACATAAGGAAATATAAAGCAAGGATTGGAAATGCATGATAAATAAGAAAATGAAAACAGAAGTTAATATGCCTTATCAGTCCAGCGCAAAAGTTTGATTCTCTGATTTCAAACTCTCTTCAGTGAAGCTCAGTATCTCTGCCTCCTATTGCCAGGAAAAAATTGCGAGGAAGTAATAGAGGGATATTTGCTGTTGTTGTTGTTGCTGCTGCTGTTGTTGCTGTTGTTGTTGTTGTCGTCGTTGTTTTTCAACCGATTAATCATGGTAAATTTGACTAGTAATCTATGATTTTAGATATCTTGAATATCAAGATTTTATTTTACATTTTCATTCTCGGTGCACAATCACTTCTTTTAAACGTTTGAGTGCACTGTGCTTAATTAGCAATTGAAGAAAACAATGACTTAGTAGTGGAATTTACTAGGTAGGATGCCAAGTAATACTGCATGCACTCTGATATAATCAGGGTGGGATAGATAGGGCATGGACCCTGAACACAAAAGGGAAAAGGTTTGATGACTTAGAATAAGTAGAGACATGTTTATAAAAAAATGTTCAGCTGTCACAGGGCGCCTTGTTTCATGTCGTTTCTATCATCAAATTAATGTTCATCTTTCCCCTTCTGTGGTATGTCAAAACACAAACTGACATAGTATCGGCAATACTTTATAATATATTACACTGCCCGATAGGAGAGTTATGAGTCTGTAGATGAATGCGTTTTGATAGACTCATTGTTCGTGAATGTAATGACTAGAAAACTAAAGGTCACTACTTTGTACTGTGGAAAGATCGAGCTGGACCCCATGCCCCTGTAAATATTTCTGAAACTCGATAACGTCCTCGTCTTGACCAGGCCTCGAACTTTCAGGGGAAGCAACCACATTTTCACGTCCTTTCTCGCCTGGCCCACAGCTATTAGCTCCCTTGCTTTTGCCACTCGCCGAAAGTCCTTCTTCCGATGTCTTTTTGCTCGGTACACCACCATTTCCAATGCTGGAGTCTGAGGTACTGCACTCCATAATTTTGGCACAGAGTTTGCTCTCTGCCTCTTCATCACTGATATCGACCGGTTTCTTTTCCCCCAGGTCGCTAAGTTCATAATTGTCGTCCGAGTCCCCGAATGTGTGCTGGCTGGGGTTACTGTCAGTGCTTGTGTGAAAGGGAGGAAGGGTGAAAGAGGACGAGGCCGTGCTGAGAGTTGCGGAACTGCCTGAGTCTACGTGCGTGGGTGTTGTGAGCGAATGGTCACTAGTCTGGCACCACATAGCACCGTGCGTGTTGAGTCCTGATGGGGAGACCCCAGGTTCTGGGAAATTGTGCACTAGGAATGTCGCCTCTGAGCCACGCCGCCTTCCATAGGTGGAGTTGACGCTGTTCTCAAAGTCTTCAACTCCGTCCATGAAACTGAAGTCTGAAGAAGCCGACAACTTTACATTATTGCTGTGCGATGTCTGAGAAAATCGGCCGCCCGGTGAAGGCAATTTGGATGACGCTGGGAAGTCGGTGACTCCTCGTGAATGTGAATGAGGATGGTGGTGGTGATGATGATAGTGATGATGATGATGATCTGGATTATGATGACTACGACGGCGATGAGCAGAGTCGTTGACGGGATGGCCGAGCAGCGATGAAGATTCGAGGACATCCATCTCTGGCAAGAAAGAAAACCCCTGGTGATCGTAGTTATGACACAAGACCAATGGGGACGTTTCAGATAGATCGGACGGAGACAGAGGCGGATCCTCGTTCTGTGCAGACATCATAGGCGACCGCTGTATCGTCAATGGTTTGGAATGGCTAGTGGCTGGGTATTTGAAGACGTGAACCTCTTGCGAGGGCTTCGTAACCGAGGCACTATTGTCATCTACCGCCCCCGATCGTTCTAATTTGTTTTTGTTTTTGGGGACGTGTCTTCTCCGTAAAGGAGGCAACAAGTTGTTGACTAGATCATCTGAAGTTTGGCTGTGCGCATTGCGCGTCTTGGGACAGGTGGAGACGCAGGTAGACGACAATGACTTTCTAAAATCTCCAGCCTTTACTGATCGCCTGTTAGAATATAACGTTTGTGTTCCAAGCAGCTCGTCCAGATCCACTAGACTGTCAACGTTATGGATGCGGTGTTTCTCCCTCTCTGCCGGTGAGCCAGGCCTCAGCGATAACTGACGTCTTTGAGCAGGATGTTCCCTTGTGACGCTCTTTCTTTTCACTTCCTGCCCTGGCAGTTCTTTGTGTTCCTTCACGCAGAGTTTGTCTTTGTCATGCCCGCTGATGGAACTGACAGGAGAGGACTCTGTTCTGGCGCTGTCCCTGGAGTCCCTCTCCATGAAAGTTGTACTTCTCAGCGTGGCGTGGTTGGCCAGCACGCCGTGGTTGATGTAGGGCGTCTGACCATCGCCTGGGCCTGATCGCTGCATGACAAATCTGTGGACAGATTCAGGAATGTTAAGTTTCATTTGAAAAAAGAATTGTTCAGAATTAAATAGTCTACACTATTCCGCATATTTGCATGAAATTTCAGTGGCATTTATTATTATTATTATTATTTTCATTACTTATTTCATTCCCTGGAATGAGCGGAAGCTTTGTGGCATATCTTTGGTGATAAAGCTCGCTATAAAAGTTTTAATACCATGCACGTCGATGTGATTGATAGAGTTAACAGTTTAACACATTTGCCAAGCTAATGTTGCACTGAAGCCACCTGCAAGATGCCACGTACTGTTATGATATAATGTCAGCCATTTCCACATTAATTTTGACAAAACGTGAGAAAAAAAAACAAAACATTTTCAATGTCGTGCCGCTATTGTTAACATTTACCATAACCATTATCGCTTCAGTTCCGTGATAGAAAGGACATTATATTGCCCTTATTTTGAGAACATTCCTGGAGTCAACATCTTATTTTTGATTTCATCTACTAGAGTCAGCCAGTGTTAGAGTTTGAGATTGAATATGAAAGGGCAGATCAGCGAAAGAGATAAGATTTGGGAGAGTCGTTTTTGTTTGTTTGTTTGGTTGTTTTCTAATTTTCAGCAATATTTGATTATAATAGTCGAACTAACAGATCACAACTCCTGTATTGCTTTCAGCACAGGTTTTAATGAAGGCCAAAGTTGTTTTGTTTTGTTTTGGTTTTCCTTTGCTTCCTTTTACAGATAAACACAAACGTGTGCGTATGTGTGGGGAGGGGGGAGGGGATAAGATGCAGCTTACAATAAAGTTGTCTAAAGTAGCTTAGCCTAACTTAATCTTAATGGCAGTTCACGTTTGTGGATTATGGACATTTCAACTCACACAGTAATATTCACAACAACCATCTTTGCTGGGAGAGTCCAACACTGAAAATGGAATAACCTTAACATTGAGACGATCCGAACTTTGAATAAATGAAAGGGAACATGACCGTAAACACCATTTAACTCAGTGCACAGGTACCCCATACATGCAAGCAACAATTTTATTTGTCACAATAAACTACTTAAGAAACAGTGGTAATTATTTTTAATTATCAACCCATCGTGACAAATTGTAGTAGAGGAAACAAACACTCAAATCCACTTGAATACACTGTGGAACCAATCAGCTATGATGGTTAACTTTGTTTAGTTATTATTATTACTATTTTATCCATAGATCTTTCCTTTTGTTTTATCATGTTCAAGTCGCCGGCTTTATGGAACCTGGTCCCGATTTTACAAAAAAAAAAAAAAAGAAAAAAAGGCAGTCTCTATGCTGCATGTTTTTTTGTTTGCTTTTATTTGTTTATTTTGTTGCATCCTGGACCTCTGGGAAGACAATATGTATTGCAATAATGGGCGAGAGCCGACAGAGTGGCTGGACAGCTTGGTCAGAAATGACCGTTCGGTGTATATCATTAATAGTGGCGCAAATGCAATTGTTTCTTTCTCTAATGGTCATAGACTGTCCTATCCATCCGGGAAAAGAAAAAGTTAGTCTCGCCGCAAATCTTACTGGACCAGATCTGACAGTTATCAATCAATATCAGCAAGATTCCCCCCTTCCTGGTGGTACTGCCTGTTTATAATGATTAGGTTTAGTATGCCCCCGCGAAGACTCGGGGTTTATAAGTAGGCTCTCTGTTCCCACCTGCAGGCGGTGTAAGCCCGCCATCGGTGGGGTGTCTCCCATGGAGTGCCATCCTCGACATTCCCGGGGAGACATCTCTTCTCTCTCTCTCTCTCCTTCCTCGTGTCTTCTGTCACGCTTTCTTTCATCTCTTCTTCTTGGCGTGTAAACGTATCTTACCGTGTTTGACACAATATAGCTGTAATCGTTCTGATGTGTCGTTAAACCCCAACACAAGCAAGCAACCACTCAGGACCTTGGCCGTTTGTCCATTTGTCTTTTCTCTTACTGATTGTTCATACAACACTTTCGTCTGACCACCACAGACGGTATGGTGCCCCTCTCTTATGTTATTTTTCTTCACGGTAGCTATATTTAGCAATGTTCTTTACCCTTAGGAAAGTCGACAATATAAATGTATCACAGAACAGCAGATATAGAAAACAAAACAAAATGTCGTCCATATACAAATGCCTTTTGGTTATCATCAACGTAATCGTCCTATATTCACTGTATCTATGCATATGTGGAACACAGTACACACAAACTTTGGTCCCTAATCTTAATTAAATAAATAGAGATCACATATTCTTTTGAGCATATTATGCTCTCCACCCACCATTTGTATGCTAAATAAACAACTTATGATAAAATGTGTCAATAAGCTTGTTGTTTGTTTTAAACCCTTTTTTTTTTTTGTTCGTAGAATATTTGAAGAAAACAGGACGGGAAAAAACATAGATAGAGATATTGTTTAGAGGATTACAAGGTGCAAGTCATGACGAACTTCTTCAAGATACAGTGGCAAACGGAAGCGAACAAAATGACACGCGAGAGAATGACAGAACAGAGTTACAGAATCTGGAATAATTCATGTGACATTCTTGCTCTAAGCCTGAAATATTGAAGGAAACACCTCCATCATCATGCAATCTTTATTGTAAAGTTAACTATCTTTGCATTACGTGTTATTTCGATAATTTTATTATCCTGACTCTTCGCAAGTCATACAACAGAATATTAGCTCCAGATTTCTCCATCGTATGGCTTTGAAGAAAAAAGATTGCCTGGGAGATAGATACGACGGACTTTTATCATGGGCTTATAGTTTAAACATATCAAATATTTTAATCATTATAATTGCAGTACAATTGGCTTTATGCATAAATCATCGTTGGAACCTTGACTTTTTTTCTTTTGTTATTTTACACTTTTATGCTAGTATAAGACATAACTTCAATCCACTGTGAAACTGGATACTGTTTGAACAGGAGAGAGTATAGCAGATGTTTGCAAAACTGATTTTTCATGTCATTTTTATCAAAGAACTGGAAATATTTTTCATTTTTTGACAGATTCCAATGGTCTTGTATGGTCTTTGTGCAATCATTTATGTGGGCCAGACAGACATATAGACTGACAGGCAGATAGACAGGCAAGCACGCAGGCAGACAGATAAACAGAGACGTTTTGGAACCTTCAAACTTTACTAGCAAAGAAAGTGTTGAGGTAATTTTGCCCTGTGGCTTTGAAAGAGGGGAAGGGGAGGCTCCATACAGCTACGAGATAACCTCCACCAGGACGTTGAAAGACGAATATGGAACGTAACATCCATAGGGCCATACAGCTGTGCACAATAGAAGCCTAGTGCCCACCGTCATTAGCCGATCTTATGACACGATTCAAAACTCATACAGATGCCTCGAGGTGTGTCAGATAACACTGAAGTCTACATTTCTTGCTGGGAAATTTCCGGCATCTCTTACGCCTACGACACAATAGAACAAACGGCTAAAGTGTAAGCTTGCAATATGAAGACAAAATCTTACTTTGTTCCCACTTCTGGGATCGTCAAGAAAGTTTGAGATGCATTTTTTTTATTTTTTTATTTCCCTGTATAGTTTTTGAAGAGGCATTTTGTGTAACAAGGCGGAACTTTTTGTGAGATATCATGTCCTATTCTTTGTGATAACAGTGGTGTGGAACAAAGAGAGAGATTCTTACTTGTGGACAACCTGCTCTCCTCCTCCTATTTTATTCTCGCTTTCTCCTGTCCTACTTTTACCACCTCCCTTTGCTGTTAAGGACGCCCTGCGAAATTTAACTATCTCTGATGAAAACTTTGGGTCTTTTAAATGTATAACATAAGGGAGTCAAAACATCTTTTACTCGTATGTGGTCGAACTCTTACACAGTCTTCTTCTTCAACGTAGCCCGCCCAACCTATATTATTTCTTTATCCAATGGACGAACAGAAAAATGAGAGTGTTGTCGATGTTTACAGTGAGTTTTGGCATTCTATAGCGATACAATGCAGAAAAAAAGAAAAAAAAAAAAATTCATAAGCTAAGGGGGATCGTCATCACTGTTCTCATCACTGTCACTGTAATGGAATGTCGTGACAAAGACAGGCAATGGGTTACTTAAATTTTAACCCCCCACGGGGGCCCAGGGTTTATAAGTAGCTTCTCTGCTCTCACCTGCAGGCGGTGTAAACCCGCCATCGGTGGGGTGTCTCCCATGGAGTACCATCCTCGACATTCCAGGGGAAACATTTCTTCACTCTCTCCTTGCTGCTGTCCTCTGCCTCTCTTTCCTCTCTCTCTTCTCCTTGACGTGTAAACATATCTTACCGTGTTTGACACAATATAGCCGTAATCATGCTGATGTGTCGTTAAACCCCAACA
>JBCAUA010109205.1:0-10062 GCA_038406235.1 Peronia verruculata
ATGCCAGTGGCACACAGAGAGCGGCGCCCCTTCTCTTGGGCCACTCGCAGGTCTAGAGTTAATTTAGCCTACCCGTTAAGGGTAAATATCGATATCAGCCTAGTCACTATAATCAGCTCTTAGGGCCTGGAATTACTATGTCCAGAGGAGAAAAGTGTTTTTTAAATCCACTTGAGTAACATCCAAGGACAAGCACTAGGCTAGTCCAGAATAGATAAGATCTAGGTGCAGAACGTGAGCCCAGATTGATCTAGCCTAGTGCCAATAAATACTTACATCCAATTAGATCTAACAGCAAATATTGCAAGCTTTGATCAGCAGCTATAGAACATCAATAACCCCACAAAAGACAAAGACAAATTCCCGTCCCCCCCTCCTTACAGACATACACAAACATACATATGCACATACATGTATATATGGTCAAATAGAGATAGTACCATTTGGGAGGGGGGGGGGGGGGGGGGGCGGCTGTATAGCCTGAAGCCACTGGTTCCCACTTGCTCCATAACAAAAATCAGAAAAAAGCAACAAAACACAGATACAAACACACACATGTGCCCTTGTCACATCATTATAGAGATCATCCACCGATCATGTTAAACGGTAATGCAATCAATCGAGATAAATCATGAAGAAAATGGTCAGATGAGTTGCCTCTTTTGAAATCTGCCAAAGAACCCTGTTCGCAAAATAGCCCACTTTATGTTATCTCCTGGTGACTAAGCTCCTTCATGGAGGCCACCACATCAATAAGGAAATTGTCGTGATGTTGTGTTTAATGAAAAAAACTTGTGAGCCTATTGTCACAGCTTGACATTCGTCATGCAACCAACTCAGTGAAATGAGTCAGATATGAAAAGAGATTGCACTGAGAACAATGGATTTTACTGATTTTGGGGTCACGAATTCATGTCAACCATGGATATTTTGGCACATGAATACTGTCTCTTGTTACTTTTGTTTTGAAGGTAAAGCACACTTCATCGATATTCAGCTCTGATCATGTGAGTGCCAAATTAAATCAAACACATATTTTCACCTAAAAATAAACTTCAAGCCCACCAGTCATCAACACATAACGAACAATTCCATGCTGAAAATGCACATTGGGATAGTCTACATTATCTTATATTGGATCATGTAGGAGTTGAGAACTGTGTTTGGCTAAAAATGTGTCTGACCTAACTTTGTGCTTACGTGATTAGTCAGACATCAGTGATTTGTTTCTTTTTGACAACAGTAAACCTTTACATGAAAATCTATCATCAATCCCATTTCGTCTGGTCATGTGACATTTTGTGATCAGAACAAGGCAATTTTTCAGCCAACTTGGTTACTTCCCTTACAAGCAGTGTACGACAAACATTACAAAGAAAGAAAAAGTCAGTTTTTCTCTTGTTTTTTGAAACACATGGTACAAAAAAAATATCATGATAAGAAAAGAACATTTGAAGGGTTTCAGGGCAAAATGCAACAAACACCATTTTTGAAATTTTGATTTATACCCCTCAGTACTGGGAATGGTGATAGTGCTATATTGTAAGAACTTTCCTTTCACTAAACGCGACTTTTCCTTCCCGAAAGTCTGAAGAAAATTCTAGTTCTTTATGATAAATTACTAACTACTAGAGAACAATTTGTCATTTTTCTCCACACAGCAATTTTGGATATGTCTCATTTTGCCCCGAGACCACTCACTTTCATCATTATGCTGAGTTTTTCTGAAGTTTATGTTAGTTTTGCTTCATATATCAAGCGAAAAAGTGATTTTATTCCTTCTTACATCTTTACAAGGCTTGTGTTATTTTGGCAATTTAAAACAATTGGGGTGACCTGTAGCTGCAGCTGCAGTGAGTGAGAAAATAGGCTATTAGTTTTGTTGACCTTTACTAATCGTTTTTAGGCCATGTTGCTTAATTACAATTTTAGGGCTTTTACTCAATGTAATTCAGCAAATTTGAAATTCATTCATAGATTGATATAGAAGGGTTCTGTGAAGAAAAATAAAATTGCATCAGAAATTTGTTCACTGACTGAATAACATAGGATTTCTTCAGTCACTCCAGTTTGATGAGTGTCTGATTTCATTGTGTTGTGTCTCATGTTATTTGTTTCTCTAGATACAATCTGGGGCCAAAGGTGTTTGTTGTCAGACTCTGACAGAGGCCGAGGCAATGGTAGAAGGTGGCATAGAGGATGTTTTCATCTCCAATCAGGTGACAACCTTTGGCTAATTGATACTATGGTGAATAGATGTAATTGTGGTTTTGGTGGTCTAATGGTTGGGCCATCGGACTTGGGATCTGAAGTTCCGGGTTCGAATCTTGACTGGTGCCGATATTTTGTCCTTGGGAAAGACAATTTACACACATTTTCTGATGACCCAGGTTGAAATGGGTACCCAACTATAGACAGTGAGTGATATTGTTAAATTGATAAGGATTTGAACACCCAACAGGCAGCCTCCTTGTATACTTCCTAGGAAGCCGAGAACGTTTATGAATGTCTTCTTTGATTCTGTTGGGGGGGGGGGGGGTAATAATAGACTGTAAAGCTCTTAGAGCCTGTACTGTACGGAGATAAGCGCCACATGAATACGCTCTATTAGTAATTGATTAGATGTTTAACTGAATAAGATAGAAAGGAAAGATGAAAATGTTTCCAAATCCTAAGCTTTTGAGCCCATGCGGAAAGACCATGAATAAGTTTGTCATATGTCAGTGATTCTCTCATAAACTTATTTTATTGCTCTTATAAATGCTAAATTTATTAATCCTATGAGATTTCATGTTGGTGCACTTACCATTTCTAGAAAAATTTTAATTGTTCTGGGATTTCTGTGCCTGCTATCTGTGTTATGCATATTTTATCATTTTATATGAAACAAGAATGTAAATGTAAATTTCTTAAATTAGTTTAATGTAAACGCAAATTTCATGGATTAAATTCAGTGCTTAAAATGTTGCAAATTTGTGACGCTAAATTGAAGACTGTCTTCATTCTTAATCTCGTGCACCTTTTTTGTTTATTTCACATTGTGTCTCATCTTTACTAACTTTGAAAGAAATTTCCCTTTGAAGAGAAATAAACTGTATCTTATCTTATTACCCTTTCTTATCTTATTAGGTTTTGGGTAAGCAGAAACTTCTCAGACTGGCTTCCCTGGCCAAACTTGCCCAGGTGTCTCTGTGTGTGGATGATGAAGGAAACATCGAAGATCTCAGTAAAGCAGCAGCAACACTGGAGGTCAACCTTGACCTAGTTGTAGAAGTGAATGTTGGCCAGGACAGGTGAGGATAAAAGCTGCAATTTAATATGATCCAGAGTGTTTACAGTTTGTAGTGGGGCAAAGTAGAATTATAAGTACCATTTCTCTTCATCAATCAAAGCAGGGGGACTTTACTTTAGAGTGTATGCAAAAAATGTGGTTTTGGAAAATAAACACTATCAGCGTCAAAGATTCAGTTTTCAATCCAAGAAATGCTATTTTAATTCTCAATCATATTTTCTGACTCTGCATTCTTTAACAAAGTCAGGATTCTAATTCATCGATGTGACCTCTGATCTCATTTAATTGGATGACAGTTTAACATGTTCTTATATAAAATTAGGTGTCTACATACTAATAGATTGTCACTGATTAGAATATATGAGACACGACACGATGAAATCAGGCGCCTGTCAGACTGAGGGGATCGGAGAAATACATGTAACATTTTTTGACAATGAAAGAATAAGGCAATTTTTTTTTCTTCTCAGAACCTTTCTATATCATTCTAAAAATACATGTAAGAGTCAAATTTGCTGAAACAGATTGGGTAAAAGCCTCAAAATTGTAATTTAGTGTCAAGGCCTTATAAGTTTTAATAAGGATTTACAAAAATGATTTGCCATTTTCTCACTAAATTCAGCTGCAGCAACAGGCCGCACCCACCATCTTTAATTGCCAGCCAATATCTCAACTTCTACTTAAGATAGAACAAAAATCTTTTCACACACAGAAACGGAAATGAATAACTTTCACAGTGATACCAATAACTCCTTAAGCTCAAAATTTGATTAGCACCTGATTTCATCATGTAGCATCTTATATGTGCAATCACAGATTTTCGTCACTTCAAGGTCTACAAAGAAGTTTATTTTGTTATCACTACAATGCATTAATGTTTCTCCCAACACAAGAATCAAATTAAATTAGTGCTTGTTGAAACCTTTGCAATAGCAGCATGTTGTCCAGGGTTTCTCCAGAAGCTCTGATCAGCGTAATTCATTTTACCTGGTGCAGTTGATCCTTGTTTATAATGATACTCGAGGACTCATGAAGCTTGTTAACTTTCACACTTGCACTGCATTTGCATAAAATGTTTCAAAATATAGTTATGTTTTGTTGTGGGATAAAATGTGCAAGATCAAGAGGAGTTACCCAGTCATGATCACAATTCTCTGTTGCTCTATCTCCATTTTGCACATTTCCAGAAAATTGATGTTTTATGTTTAGCAGCTTTTTTGGACATAGGAGATAGAACAAAATGTTATTCAAAATCTACTTGTTTGGGCAAGTGATTAGTGAAATAACTACATTATATGGTAGATCTACTATCCTATCCCTTTTTTATCTATATAATAAGAGCGATCAGGGGGCGTGGCACTTATCTTATAGCCCAATAAAGTCGGAATTGGCAGGCATTTAAAATTCAAATAAAATTGCAGATGTGGGCAACTGATAGGCCTACCCAACTGTGTTATAGGCTACTCTTTATTTTGATTGAATTTACAGAGTTGTTTTCAGTTATTTTTTTAATGCCGAACTATCATTAATTTTGTCCGCCATCACTTCCATGCGGGACACATGACGCGTTCAAATCACGTTTTCTTTGAGTAATATTCAGTTTAATGAACCAAAATATCAGCATTGAGGTGCGCATGCTGGCCAAAAAATTTAAGTCGCAGGACTATATTTAAAAAAAAAAAACCACAGAGGCCGTGGGGTACCCAGCTAGTTTAGAATAACAGCACACTATGAAATGTATTGGCAAAGATCAAATGTCTCATACCAATGTCGTTGAATTGTATATATTAAACATTGGCAATCAGAGTTCACTTAGCTGACTTCAGCACAAACAATGCAAATTATGAAATTGGCCATATGATAGAATTCTAAGCCGCAGCTGTCCAGTGGCCAGTTCAAACAAAGCCATTGTCTTTCAAAAAACAAAAAAAGCTAAATGAGAGAATTATTCTAAAGATTAATCGGAATGTTAGTGATATCTGATCAGCAGACAATATTTGACTTAGTGCAGAAGCTGTTTTTCATTGTCTGTCCTGTGACATTAATCTTGAGACTTAGTGCAGGAGCTGTTTTCATTGTCTGTCCTGTGACATTAATGTTGAGACTTAGTGCAGGAGCTGTTTTTTTTTGCCTGTCTTGTGAAATTAATGTTGAACAGGTAACCACTTTCAGGATATGAGGATTTTTGTCATTGTGCAGCACACATTTTCTTTCAGGCAGCAGGTATATATATACCATACAATAGTATTTTCATAACATATGCCCCACTGCTGCCTTGAGCATTCCAAGATACAAAACATTTTTTATGTTGTGCAACTTGGTCTGTTATCCACAGTTTTGCAGTGTAGTCCTCAAAATCTTATTGAGTCCACTGATGATCACGACATTGATGGACTTGACCAAGTGAAAGTGTGTTATTGTTATTAGAGTACCAATATCAGGCTTTTGAGAGATTTCAAAACTTGATTTTGAGTTCAGCGCAACAAGAAGAAAATTTTAAGAATGACAAGGGCTACAAAGAATGAGGACAGCAGAGAGAGCATTTTTTGGGGTGGGGTGGGGGGGGGGGACATAGGCTGGTTTACAGACAGGCAGGAAGACAGATAGATAAAAAGGCAAACAGACAGACAGATGGATGAATATTTTGACAGGCAGACAGAGAGACAGATAAATTGATAGGGAGAGAAAGAGCAAAGCTAGAAGGAGGAGAAAAAAGAGGGGGGGGGGGAGGATAGTGGAGAAAATGATATGAGGTTTAGATTTTGAATGAATGAGATAAGCAAAAGTGATAGTAATAGGAGCATATAGAAAACATCCCCAGAGTAATCGAAAAAAGAAAAGCTGGACAGACATTTAAAAAAAAGAAAAAGATAAACAGATGACAGAAGATAACCTAAGACATAGTTCTTTTTATACAGCAAAATTCTGTCTCAAAACTTTAAATGTCATATAAAATTTGCTTGACTTTGAAGAGATGTGGTCTAATAGACATGCCAAGAGAAAGAGAGAGTGGAGAGAAGTCAAAGCCTGTTGATTGGTCAAGAAATAGGCTGGGAAAATACTTTTGGGCAGGAGACAAAAGTGGAGTAAATATGGTTATTGTGATGAATCTGCATGGATGAAGCATAATTATACTTGACTAAACAATGTTATAAACTGGTTAGGTCAATCAGAAGAAAGATTGTTTCATACTTCTGCAGGCATATTGTATTTGTCAATCTGTCTTCAGTGAATACTTTTATTCTGGCATCAATATCCTATTTGTGTGAACATTAATAACATATGATAGCTGCCTTTCATTTCAGCTGTTTGGAAATTCCTCTCAGTAGTTTTCAAGTGTACCCATAGAATCATCTTCATGATGGCAGTGATTGAAGTGCTACACTACAGAGATAAGGGCGAATGACAGCATCTTGCTGGAATGTTCCATAATTGGTGTTGTCAAGTGACCCTAGGCAGGATAAAACATTTTTATTTTTTCTTACAGTGTTTTACAAGGATTTGTTCTTTCTTTTCCTTTAGCATCTAATGGCTAAGTGCTTGTCAACAGTGTTAGTGTACAAAGGACAAGGAAACTGTGAAGAAAGTTTCAATTTCCTATTACAAGCCTTGGAATCAACAGTGGACAAAACACAACATTCTGTTCAATGCATTTCCCCACAAGAAATAAAAGCAGGTGAATAATTATGTCTCCATCCCACCAATTCTGTTCGTAAGTTTGTGGTATTGTCAGAGTCTGAAAATTGGGCAGCAGTATGTACACAGAATGTTGGCTGCTTGCCCCATGTCTTCCTTCATCAACATCACTGCTTTTATTGTGTGATCTTTTGAAAAGAGATTAAATGAAAAGGCAGATAACTGGATGAATTAATCAAATTTTGTTTGCTTTGTTTGTTGTATAAATAGTGTGATGATGAAAATTTAATACCTACACACTGTATCACTGTAATGTAGACAATCTTATATCATGTGAAGTCATGTCTTTTCAGTAGTATGGGATTTTAGAAGAAATAGTATATACATTCATACAGATTTTTGTAGTGTTTTAAAATGCAATTCTGGCATTCTTAGATCTTGCACATCATAGAAGATTAAATAGAATATATTCTTGGCATTAAATTCCACATTTTTCAGGGTCATGGACAAAGAACTGTCAACTAATTGTATTTGGTGGGGGCTATGATCTCGGATTCATAGCTGCTCTGGGCCAGGATGGAACAAAACAAATCCGGGAATTTGTACAAAATGGTGGCTCATATCTGGGCTTGTGTGCTGGAGGTTACTGGGCATGTGAATACATAGAGTTTGACAAAAATGGGCCTTTGGAAGTTGTTGGAGAGAGATTTCTGAAGTTTTACCCAGGTATTGATAATTAATATTCACCATTTAATAGAAATAGAGGAGATTAAAAAATAAAAAAAAATTTCTCACAGATCAGATATGAGACTGTTTTTGTCAATAAAAGAGAAAAAAAGATGAGAAGGAAAAAAATAATTTAAGGGTTGTGACAGATTTTCTTGAGTTCTTATTTTCTTATTTCGGCTTTAAGGGACTGCCATTTTGTTGTTTTTGTTTGTTTGTTTGTTTGTTTTTTTGTGAGAAGTTTTGTGGGTAGAAATTTGCTTCTTGAAAACATTTGGAAAACACCTTGAAATGTGTTAAGGTTAATCATTGGCAATCCTGTTATCTTCAATGTAGTTTTCCAGTGACACAATGTAAGAAAAAGTTCTTTTTGATTATTTCTCACAGGTAAATGCCTTGGTCCTGCCTTTCCTGGTTTCCAGTATGGGGAAAAAACAGGTGTCCATGCTGTGCCAATCAAATACAAGGGGAAACAAGCATTTCATAGTTATATAGATGGAGGAGGTTACTTTGTTTCAGATGCTGTCATTCTCAATTCATCAAAGACTAATAGCACATCAGTACGGAAATGTGAAGTTCTTGCAACCTTTTCATCTCTGCCTAACCAACCACCAGCTGTATTGAAGTGTCCAGCTGGTAAAGGTATGGCCATTCTCTCAGGAGTTCATGTGGAATTTGCTGCTCAATTTCTGGACAAAGACAATATCTATATAAAGCAGTGGTATCCTCAGTTTGTCACCAGTGAAGAGACAAGGCAAAAAGTGTTTGTGGACATACTTGAACAGTTGAAAGTAAAGACAAGTAATACTAATATCAGAACCAAGTTGTTAGATGCAGAGATTGTTGACAGAAAGACAGGGAACTGACATTTTCTGTTTTTGTAAGAGTAGCATGTCAGCCAAGAACCAGGGTCTCAGCAGTGTAATATGTTCTAGTCATTGCATGTAAATTGAATTTTCAACTACTGAGCCTGCTTCCGCTTTACTTCCTTATTCCAGTTTTTCTGTTCTGGGTCTTTTAAAAAAAATTTTTTTTTAAAATTTAAATTGTATCAATTTTATGATGTGTTCATTATTTTCCTGATTCAAAATCAGTTCCAACCCTTTTATCCACTTACTTGAAGGATTTTAATCTCTACTTTTTGCTAGTTTTGTGGTGTGTTGATGATTATTAGACTACTTGAGAAAAATCTACATTCCAGTGCATCATTTTGTCATCTCTCAGATTTTTTGTCATTTCTTTCTTCATATGTTATCTTGCTATCTTAAGGTCTGTGACAGACTCCCACTTTGCAGAAAATATACTGGTTCATTGTATGATTTATGAGTTTTCAGTAGGGACTTTTTCTTCTCTTGATTGATGGAATTCATGAAGTAACTAAATTGAAAAAGGAAAACACACATTGGCACAAATGAGGGTCCATTGATATGCAATGAATATCTCCAATCTGTTTGGCCAAATTCAGCCTAGTTTGTAATGTAGGCTCAGATGACTAGTCCCTGCCAGTGTTTTGGTTTAGATTAAAAATTTATGTGATAAATATAATCCTGAAATGCGACCTGAATCTGATCATGTTTTGCTGATGATACACCATTAATATAGTGGAGATAGGGTCTGTTGTAGTTATTACCAGGCGCATGCTGATAGGATTCCATGGGTATTTATTTTCACGTATGTTCTGCATATAGAAATAATGCAACACCATTGCTGTGTTAACTTAGAGAATAATTTATTTGTGTTGAGCGTCAGCTCCTAGGTCAGTTTTGAATCTCAACAGTTCTTGGGATAGCTTATCAAAATATGCAGCATACTATCCAATTCGAAACAACATTGATGCTTTCAGTTTTTATTTCAGTATCTGTTTCATGTTTTTTGACATGACGTTGACTAAACGGTTGTGATGAAATATTGTGTTTGTTATATTCATTGTTTGTCCACGATCTTGCTTTTTTTTTTTTAGTTGTTGATTTTACCACTGTTTTTGTAAGACATCGCCATATGTTTTGTCGACCACTCATTGAGAGTGTGTTGAGAATGTATTGGATATTTGATGATGATTCTACTGTTCTTTGAATCATGAATGAAACAGTACTAGAATGTGGTGTGAAGTGGCCATACAGTCCATGCGGGCTTTAAGCACGGTCATCGGGAGAGAGCATAAGTGTGCTTAATGCCGAAGCGTGCTTGAGTGCGAAGTAGACATAATCCAGAGATTTTCATGTAGAAAATTTCATGAGTTATATGCCTTTGCTTGTAAGTCGTGGTCGTGCTAAAGTGTCCGTTGTCATTTTTACCCATGATAGTTTTTTTTTTTTTAAAGCAATGCAGCATACTAGGCCTACACACTGCCTATGCGTACCAGTACTGTTTTTCGTAAGCCTTTCAATCCTAAGAAATAGGATTATCTC
>JBCAUA010109216.1:0-10062 GCA_038406235.1 Peronia verruculata
CCCCGTCAGATTATCATCTTTTTGGGCCAATGAAACGCCATCTTTCTGGACAGCGATTCACCGACGACGAAGACCTCATGGAAGCCGTGAAAGATTGGTTGAAATCCCTTGACGAAAAATTCTTCAAGGAGGGTATCTTCTCACTGATCCAGAGATGGGAAAAATGCGTCCAGCGGGATGGTGATTACATTGAGAAATAAAGCACATGTTAAGGTATGATGTGTCCAATATTTTTTTTTTTTATCATAAGGCCAAAAATGTTGATTTTATGGACCTTTTCCGGTTTTCCGTGGGACAGGCCTCGTATTTTTTAAAAGAAACCTTTTGGGTCTATGTACCCATGTCCCTTTGTCTGTCTATGATGTGTGTATGTGTCTGTACGTATATGCTGTGGAATGTGTTCTGTTCCGCTGAGTACAAAGTGTATATTGTCTGAATTTACAGCATGTATTCATAGGAATGTGGTTTGAGGACACGTATTTGTGCTTTATACTGTTAAGCTTTTGTAAATGGTGAATGGCTTGTATAAGTCAATTCAGAACACATTTCCTACCTGATGATTCTCTACCCATTGCCATAGTATGCGATAATGATAAGAATTTACCCACGAAGGCTACTCAAATAAATTGATACATACAATAACACCAAATCTGTACGTCTATCAAAACAGCAAGGGATTTTGTTTTCAGATGCATGCACGGTAAATGAAAGAACTAGCAAACAAAGAGAGAGAGAGAGAGAACAAATATAATACTCGGCTTGGAAATTGCAACAGTAGAAACATTAAAAATATGATTGAAACAGCTACAGTGGTATGTCGCCATATCATCAAGTAGCTGAGTAGAATGAGTTATCAAGTTCAAGAACAAAATGCCTGATAATAGAATTCAAACATTGCATAAAATCGTGAAAAGCTAGTTCAAAAATATATGCATAAGCTTACTCAAATACATGATGAGTAGCCCCTATCACATAACGTACGAAGTTTGCTATGTCTGTCTATAGCAATGTGACCATCAAGGAGCTTATACTATTATACTGGAGTGCAGATTCGTGACGTCAGGCGTGACGAATGTGAGCCAGGCCAGTGGAGCAGGACACCAGTCCTAGTTTATGCCGTTGTTATTATGTTACCTTGTCTTCATGAACGAAATTCACACGTCATTATCTTATTATTTCAAGTCTGTTGTATTCTCACCTTGCTGTAGCTCTCGATTTAAAATAAAAATTAATCAGTTTGTTTATAATAAAATAGGGACTAACTCCGATAAAGGATGTCAAGCATAGCAAAATAGCAACACCTCCAGACCCATGGCGCCCAGTGTTGACACGCAAGACACAGGGTGTCTTGTTAAGGCGGCGTCATGAGTCCACACTCCAGTACAAATAGTATTAAGCGCCCTGGTGACAGTAAAGAACAGCAGTCATTGAATAAAATCAATAGAAAACAATACGAGGAAACAATGAATAGAATAAGGATTGTACATTTCAACTGCAAAAGAACTTAGAGCGAATTATTCTTGTTAAAACAGTCTCTTAGTGAAATGGCATTCAAAAATATCCCATTCATATTTAAATATGCACTTAATGGAAATAACTAAAATACTCAAATCAAAATGCCATTCGAACAGTTCAATGTTGGGCTGAATTGTGCCAATGTAGTAGTCGATCTGTTACGTTGAGTAAACATCAAGTGTGGAATGGCCCGTGACAGATTGTGCATTTCTTTTTATCCTTCGTGAATCACATAGACAATACGCCTTGTTTGGGCCCATTCTATTGTAATTTGGGGAAAATGGGCAGAGGAAGAGAAGGGGAGGAGAAAGAAGGTGATGGAAATGAGAGGAGTGAAGACTCAGAGTGTCAGCCATAAACTATAACGATTTCAGATTTATGACAGACTGGATCTCTCAACAAAAAGGAAAAGAAAATCTATGTGAATAAGGTTCTCACTGCACACCTAAGCGATTAAAATGAGACAATGAGCATAACAATACCAAAGAAATCGGAGACAAAAGCGAATATTATGACTGCTACTCTCCAAGTCACGAGTGACCTGTATAACAAAACACTTTGAAAAGGGAAAACCGTAAAAAGATAACGGTCATCTACCCAGTCCAAACAATTCAGTTAACCGAATAAATAATGAAATGCGTATCTCTTCTTATGTGAAGCGAATGGTAGAGATATGATCATTTCCTCCATTTCACATTAACATTTGAGTAAATTGCCTGTCCATCTACAAAAAAAGAAGCGTCATCACCAAGATCAACCTCAGCGTCATCACTAAGATCAAACTTTGCGTCATCACTGGAATCAGAATCCATGCCATCATCGGGACAATCATCTTTAAAGTCCACAGAAACCTTCATGTTCTTGAACAACAGCATGTCTTTGATCTTTTCTGACACAGGCAGAGCGTTAACTCTTTCTACTCTTCCTGGTACTCCGCCCACAGCATTGGAGACAGTGACAAAACTCTGTGTGAATAAGGACAGGGGCTGAGAATAGAACTCGTCCATAAGTCTGACTATCTCTTGAGCAGAACTGGCCTGTTCAGATACTAATTCGTGTCGATGAAGATGATAACATTGATTACTGATATCATGTGGACACAGAACCAAGTTGTTGAGGAAACACCGAAGTACTTTAGCATTTTCAGCCCCCAATGCTTGATTCAGGGGAGAGTCGATGGCCATACCAGATGTTGTATATTGGACAAATGGTGGTTGATACCTCGCGGGTGCCACGCCATTTGTCAATAACAAACAAATAAGCTCTTGATTGTCCTCATGGATGAACCTTTTGAGTAGATATAAAGATTTAGGCAAAGTGTTGACAGCACCACGTGCGACCAGCTCTCTCACACAGTTCTGGCATTCCTCGTCGTTCCAGTCTCCATGTTCCAATAAATAGAATAGTGAACGACCATCAGAGAAGTTCAGACAAATATTCATATTTGCGTTCTTGAACAAAAACACGGGTTTGATGTCTTGTGGCACTTCTAGAGAGTTAATTCTTTCAGCCCTTCCTGGTACTCCACCCACAGCATTGGAGACAATGACAAAACTCTGTGTGAATAAGGACAGGGGCTGAGAATAGAATTCGTCCATGAGTCTGACTATTTCTTGAGCAGAACTGGCGTGTTCGGATACTAATTCATGTCGGTGTAAATGATAAAATTGATTACTGATGTCACTTGGACACAGCACCAAATTTTCGAGGAAATACCGAAGCAATTCTGTATTTTTAGTCGCCAGTGCTTGCTTTAGGGGAGAATCTATGACCATGCCAGATCTTGTTTTACGGCATGATTGATACCTCGCAGGAGCCACGCCATTGGTCAACAACATATGGATATTCTCTTGCTTGTTCTCATGGATCAACTTTTTTAGCAAAAACAAGGAGTTAAACAAACTGTTGACAGCACCACGTTTGATCAGCTCTCTCACACACATCGACCATTTCTTACTGTTCCAATCTCCATATTCCAACAAAAGAGACAGGGCGGTTTCAACATCTACTGACGATGCCTTCACCCCTCTGACCTGTACATCAGCGTTGACATGTAATAGAAAATGTAAAACTTCTACATTTTCCTTTGCAGCGGCATCCATGAGTGCAGTGGCACCATTCTCCTTCGCATGATTTACAGGCACACCGTTGTCTACCATAGAGCCTAAGATTTTTTTAATGTTTTAATCAAAAGGCAGCTCTCTATTCTTGATTTCTCTAAGCACAACCATTATGGCATTACGACCAGATTTGGTGACTGCCCTTGTACTCACTCCAGCTTGATGTAAAAGTTCAATGACCTCAAAGTTGAGAGTTCGTGCTACGAGTAAATATGACGTAACATCATATGTAGTTTTGGATTCTAAATCAGCTCGGTATAATATTAATTGTTTCATAATGTCCAAATTTTGCATTCTCCAAACATGAAGTGCTGTTTCACCATATTTTGTCTTTGCATTGGGATTGGCATGATTAGCCAACAAATGTCTGACACAATCAACACTTCCATAGTTCTTAAATTCCTGTATAAGGGGTGAATTGTCTTTATACTATCTGTTATCATTATTTGCTCTGCCATAAAGCTCCCTTTTTAATTCTCCAACATCTCCATCCCTGGCTGAAAAACTTATACGTGTATTATTCTTATAGCCTTCCTTGGGTAACAGAAATTTAACACATTCTATGTTTCTAGGGGTTGTGCACGCAAAATTAAAAGCTGTGTTTTCATTTCTATCCTGAATATTTACATCTGCTCCGTGATCAATCAACAACTTTAATACTTGGACATCTCCTGATTTTGCTGCATTCAGTAGTGCTGTCCTTCCATACTTTCCACGTGTGTTAGGATTGATATTCTTAGCTAACAGATATTTAACACATTCTATGTTTCCAGAATTCTCACATGCATAAAAAAGAGCTGTGTTTCTATGATTATCCACTTCATTTACATCTGCTCCGTGATCAATCAACAACTTTATTACTTGGTCATCTCTTGATTCCGCTGCATACAGTAGTGCTGTCCTTCCATACTTTGCACGTGTGTTAGGATTGACATTCTTAGCTAACAGAAATTTAACACATTCTATGTTTCCATAATTCTTACATGTAAAAAAAAAGAGCTGTGTCTCCAAAATCATCCACAGCATGTACATCTGCTCCGTGATCAATCAACAACTTTAATACTTGGACATCTCCTGATGTAGCTGCATACAGTAGTGCTGTCCTTCCACGAAAGTCACGTGTGTTAGGATTGACTTTCTTAGTTAACAGATGTTTAACACATTCTATGTTTCCATAATTCGTACATGCATAAAAAAGAGCTGTGTCTCCAAAATCATCCACGGCATGTACATTTGCTCCGTGATCAATCAACAACTTTAATACTTGGACATCTCCTGATGTAGCTGCATTCATAAATGCTGTCCTTCCATATTTTCCACGTCTGTTAGGATTGACATTCTTAGCTAACAGAAATTTAACACATTCTATGTTTCCAGAATTCTCACATGCATAAAAAAGAGCTGTGTTTCCATGATCATCCACGGCATGTACATCTGCTCCCTGATCAATCAACAAATTTAATGCCTGCACATCTTTGGATTCCACTGCATTCCGTAGTGATGTCCCTCCAATGATGCCAAGTACGTGAGGATTCATACTATATTTCCAGACTTCTAACATGGTATAATGTGGAACTGTGTCTCTGTTATCTCTCCATGGCGTGTACATCTTCTCCATGGGCATTGAAGAAATTGAACAGTGACATTTCCTGATTTATACAACTCCAATGCTGTTGTCTTTTTGTTCTTTCTGTATGAATAAGGCTGAATGTTGTTCAACTCCAGAGATCCTTCACATTCTAATACGCAGGAATAGCAGCTTTTTTCTATCTTTATCTGTGGATTCTACATTTGTGCCATTAGTAATTAACATATTCACAACAGGTAAACTTACCTGCTATGGTCTACACATGTTATCTCTTATAAACGAGTGTTTCCAACTCTCGTCGAAATAAAACATTGCTCTTTTGGACGTAGATGAAGAAAGTCTTTGAGGTTTATTTACTATGTTGCATGATCTCTGCTTTTGTCTATCTGAGTTGTTCAGTCAGTTAAGCAATGGCGCCGGTAGATGAACTGAGGACCGAGAAGAATATTTCGTAATGCTGGATTTGAAAACAAAGGAAATCATGTTCACTGACATCGTGCCAAAAGCAGGAGACTGTCGATATAGAGATGAATCGTCCACTACCACTGATATGTATAAGTGAAGCTGCAGATATCTGTCATGTAGGAACACACCAAGTCCATTCTGCAAGTAGACAGAGATTGAGCTTTTAATGAACGAAAGAAACCATGAGACAGTGTAAATGGTAGAACGAATTTAAACGTATTAAAAAACGTATTAAAAACCGCTGCGAAGAAAATGATTTTTACAATTGCCGTCAAACCCGGCATGGTCAAATTAAAGGAAAAGAGTGAAAAACAACATTGAAATCACTCATGGTCGCGATCTTGAATTTTGTTTACCCGATATTGCGTTATTTTACTATAAATAGACGTGCACTTTTCACCCGATTTACCTCAGTTTTTGCTTATACTTTTTAATGTAATATCTAAAAATAATTAGAGTAGTTTTTTTTTTGTTTTTTGTTTTGTTTTGTTGTTTTTTTTTTTTTTTTTTTTTTCTAAATCGGCATGTAAAAAAAGTCAAGGTTTGTCAGAAAACTTGACTGCAAAATCTCAATTTTTCTCAAAACGGCATCAAAGACCTTTAATTTTTTTTTTTTGGTTTGTGTATTTTCTGTTCTTAATACATGCCAAATTTCATGGGCAAGTGCTGCAAAAAAAAAAAAAATAATAAAAATAAAGAAGGATACAATGTTTTTTCTCTTGCTAGAAAAAGTCGTAAGGAGCTTTAGGTTGGACTTTCAACATGACTTTTTTACCTACAAAACTTCATTCTATGATTTATGTCTTCTTTTCCCTTTTTTAAATTCATCGACTTACATGCATCCCCCATTTTTGACTAAAGATAACCTCCACTAGGAGGTGAAATCGTACATAGAGCGTCACCCATTTTTGCTCCCAACCCCTGTCACCAAATGAAGCTTCCCTGAAGCCATTTCAGGGTCCGAGGAGGGCTACAATTGGCCTCCATTAATTCATCGGTCAACACTAAAAGTTTACCCATCGTGTGACAGACAAACCACTACTGTACTCTGGAGCAACAGAAACAAGCTAAGTACCAGCCTTCTATCCATCGCCCCTCCATACACACATTCAATGGGTTGGTCATTGAAAAGATATCGTTTAAACGTAGGGACTTCTAAGATTGTGAACAACTTTGAAATGCGTCTGTATGATCTTTCATCATGCTTACAAGATTTGCTTGTTGTTTTTGTCTATCTTATTCGGTTTCTTGAACTCACTAACCAAAGTCCATTGGATTTTTGTAACAGATCCATGTTGAACTCGATAGTTGCTGTTATCAACAGGAGAAAAATAAAAGAGTTGGGAATACCACGATTTGATAGGGAAATTTGGTGAATTTTGACTGTTCCCCCATGTATAAAGAACAAACTCCAACACTTTTTTAGTCATAGGAACATTTTGGATTTATAATCTTGTACAGTATTCATTGCTCTTCCTAAAACCATATACAAAAATCGACATTTTGAGCCTAAACCGGCCACTTCCTGTATCGCCCGACCGCCACCCCCTCCTACCGCCATCCCATCCCTAAAACTATATTTTAAAACCTGGCACAGATGTGTACGATATTTTTATTAAAACATTTAAATAATACTGTTCTTCTTAGTAAACGTGCCAAATTTTGAAGTCCAATTGCAGTATCAACACTTTTTTGGATGTATCTGGTATTAGCTTCTAGGCAAACGTTTGCCGTTGATTTTCAATACAGGCCGATGTCGTGTATTAAGGTGAGACCTTTGGCTCACGACTGTTAGATGAAAAGAAAACAGCGACGGCACGCAAGCTGTCAGTAGCCAAGACTTTTCTCAGATGGGTAAAGGTACATGTTAATACAATCATAAGATAATTGTCAAAATCAGGTATCCCCCCCCTCCCCTTTATATGTTTTTAAGAAGACGGAGGGAAAACAATTACACCGTAGAAACAGCACATACGTGTTTTATTTTAAATGTTGGAACCTCTGTTTTGAATTCAAAAATAGTGGTAACGGTTACAGAGAAATGTGTTTTCTTGTGGGGGGGGGGGGGGGGGTCCAAAAACAGGTTTCCCCCAACAAACAAAACAAAATACGGTTTTGTTTTTTTTTTTTGAGGTCCTGCATTTTCTGGATATAAAAATGGTATCAAAAAGTGGATATATCCATTTTAACATCTTTGTCCAATGATCATTCAACGGACGTCTTGGCCTACAGACACCTAAGATTTGGGTCCGTCGCATTCGTAGATCATCACTATTTGGTTATATCTAGGCATAGAATGTATAAAAACTTCGCGAGCTCAGTTTTCTGTTGTTTCTTTTTGTTCCATTTTTCGCATTTAGAGAAAAACTGCGGTTTTATGTTTATCAGATTGAATAGTCGTTTTAATGAAAATGTTTTTCTATGGAGTTGCAAATACAATTAATTCTTTCATTTTGTCGGTTGATGTTTTAAAGAAATAGCATCTTAAAGGCACTTTTATTCGTCATAAATTGTGAGAAACTCTTTTGAAGATAACTAGTTCTCATCTTTTTAAAAAATGCTTTTTCATGCAATCTCCATTTCTATATCAACATCTCATTTTTGCAAGTTTATAATTCTAATATTATTTTTAGACAATTGTCTTCCGAATGGTCCATTGTTTAATATTTATTGAACATGCAAATTTATGAGGGTGAAACCTGACCATATTCATTTAGAATTAAGACATTTTAAGGCTTTAAGTCATTTTATGTATTGAGAGTAGTAAAGCGTAAATGGCCGAGTAGTGATTGTAGTAGTTTAGTTGTATATACGGTCTCTGAACTTTCAGCGGTAATTAAAAAAACTGTGTAAAATTACTTTAAAAGTAGTAGTTCTAACAAATTCAGAATGACATCTCAATATTTCTTCACAATAACTAACTTAATTTTTGCTTTACAAGCTAAGAAACACAACAAGAACAGAACAATGACAAACTCCAGAAAACGAGAACAATTGTTGCATTATAAATATTATGAGCTTATGTCAAAAGGTTCCCATTGTTACCAACGAAAACAAATGAATTAAAATATAACTGTCTTAATTTATCACATGGTTCATATCTTTTCTGTCAAATACGAAGTGACATTAACCAATATAGCCAGAAATCAAGAAAATATGCAGAAGTTTGAAAAGGTCCCTTCTAGCTTGTGACACGAAAGTATGTATCAAACTTCTGCCATGGAATGTTTAGCACAACACACAAACACTCTTTCAGAATTACTTGGTCGTAAAATAAAGCGATAAGCGACAGAATGAAACCGTTGAACTACAATAAACTCTGAATTACCCAGAAGTTTTATCGCGCATTCCTAGATAAGTGTTATATATTTTTGTTGTCTTAGCGTTCCACACAGATATTTATTTTTTTTTAAATTCCTGAATACTTTCTGTGTTTCTACAAACTATCAATAATAAAATCTCTTTGCTTTTCTGAACAAGCACGAGACAAAACAGATGTTGGTTATAACATTTTAAATGTCTTAAACTCTTCGTCAGATGATGGACATATAAATAGATAAGGTCATGTTTCTGTATTATTCGTAGTAATCTGATTGGTTAATTTAGACATAGTACAAGATAGCAATAAAATCTGGACATAGCACAAAATGACTGAAATTCAATCTGTTACGATAAGAAATTGAACCTGTTACGGTAAGACTTCCGTGAAATGACTGCAGTATAAGGTAGAGTTTGTATTCCTCTTTTACATGACATATACATCTACATGTAGAACAGAGACTGGAGCAACATCACAAAGAACTGAGCTCGTGACTTGTTTACGACTGTTTACGAGTCCCACTGCCATTGATAGATATTGGATGACTACTCTGAGGCGAGATAACTCATAATATCTATGTAAGTTTTCACCAGGCATTCTAAAATAATCCCCCCCCCCACGCCAAGTGTTATAAATAGTAAACCTTTCTTTTTTTCTGCTACTTGTAAAATGACAGTTATTTTTTGACCACGGTTGTGGACAGCTGAGATAACCTCCACTACAGGAGGTTGAAAAGCTTATAAAAGCCATAACATATTTCTGCTACTTTAAAGCTCAGATATAGACTATATTCCATAGTAAAAGTCAAGAGATTCTCGGTTTTGACTGATATGGAGGCCACATACATGCCCTCATTAACCCCAAATTGACTTTATGTGAAATCTTACAATGATGGCGGCGAGGAGCAAAATTCGAGAAAACATATAGCCAGAAAGCATGAAAAGGCAAGAAAAGACACAGATATCATGGAGAGATAGAGAGCTACTGTAAAAAAAAAAAAAAAAAGGAGGGGGGGGGGAGGGGCCAACCAAAAACAACAAAAAAAACCTTTCCGT
>JBCAUA010109227.1:0-10061 GCA_038406235.1 Peronia verruculata
AAAGCACAAAAGCATGAAGAAGGTGTCGGAGACAGCTGGGCGACCACTAAAACGTCAGCGCACCATCCAGGACTCGCTGTACAATCTTGTCCACAGTGAGAGGAGGAGGAGCCTTGGGGAGAAGAGCCTGAAGCAGCTGCTGTTTTTATACTTCAATCGTTTTGTTGGTCGGGATTTTTTTGACTAAGCACCAGTTATTCATTGTCTTCTGCTTTCCACAGAACATTGAACATTTGTTGCTTTTTTGTTTGCATTCTGGCACTTTTCTTCCCTAGGTTTCACTTTTTGTCATGTGCCATTTCTTTCATTTTCTCAATATATGAAATATAGAACCACAACTTTAAATCTAGCGAGTTCATGTTTCTCTACTAGTGTGACTGGCTGAAAAAAAGTGGTGTTTGCATTCTAGCTAGCATGAAATAACCCTCCAAAAGTTGTCGAGAGTGCGCAGAATTTGCGCAGAATTTGGCTTTTTTTGGTCAAAATTCTGCGCAGAATTTGGAAAAAGTCTGCGCAGAAAACTACGGGGTCAGTCTATTGGTCTAAGACATTTTGAGTACTGACAGGATAGGATTGTAAACATATTTCACTGAATTTATTTATATGAGACGTGACACGATGAAATCAGGTGCTCGTCAAAATGATTTGACCGAAGAAATATGTGTTTTTCAAAAGTGAATGAATTTTTAACACAATTTATATTTTTCTTCACAGAACCCTTCTACATCAATCTAAAAATACATTTCAGAGTCAAATTTGCAAATTTGCTGAAGTAGATTGATAAAAGCCCAAAAATTGTAATTTAGTGCCAAGGCCTAATAAGGATTAATAAGGATTTATAAAAGTGATCCACCATTTTCACACTAAATTCAGCTGCTGAAACAAGCCACCCCAAACTGCTTTAATTGCCAGTATCTAAACTTATACTTAAGGCAGAACAAAAAACTTTTCACACGCAGAAAGGAAAATGGATAGTCTTCACAGTGATACCAATAACTCTAGATGCTCAAAATTAGAGGAGCGCGTGATTTCATTGTGCCGTGTCTCATATGTCTCAGTTTCATATTTTTAATCACTGCTTTGATCGAGGAAAAATCAGGATGTGAATGATTTGATTGTTGTCAAAATACCAGTACTTAAAACTTGGTTGAGTCAAATAAAACAAAACCATGCTGTTGCTAATAATGGTTACGGTCTTTCTTCATTATTTTCAAGAATCTCTCTGGCTGACATGACGTGAACACAATTGACTGAGATAAAAGTTATATTGGTCACTTCTTCCTGTTCAGACTTTGCCCATGTCTTGTTTTTTCACTTGCTGCAGAGCTTCGTAAAGCAGATCACAGGCTTTCTTGTGTTTCTTCCAATGGCCCACCTGGCATTCCCTGTGTAGAACAAACACAGAATCAATAACCAATTAGATGCATTCAGCACATATGATACCTCTGTGGTGATACTAAAAATTGTGGTCAAAAGTTAAAATGAATTTAGACTGAAACTGAATACCGAACAAAATTTAACATACTAAAGTGTTTCTTCTAGTAAGTCCATTGAAAAGTAATCTATTATTCATGGACTCCCTTTATTTCTCTATTTCTGCAAGGTACATTAAAAATGTGTATATCATAAGAAGACATTAAGGAAAAAGGTCTATACCAGGGGAAAAAAAAAAAAAGTGCTTACAAATTTGAAAAATGCACAAGAGGGCAAATGCCTAAAGAGGTTAGCATAACTCAAAATGTGTTAAGACTTGAAACTGGCCCAAATGGTCCATGAGTCTACAGTATCTCTTTTTTGCGACACTTGACAATAACAAAACAATGGAAGACAATCATCCTAAAAACTGTTTTGACTTTAAATACCATAGAGAAATGCATTAGTATTACCTGCGGCAGTACCATTCATTCTGACAACGAGAGCAACGTTTACTGGCTGGCTGGCCACAGACAGCACATTTGGGTGGCTCTGAGATCAATTCTTCCAACACATCAAAGTTGTAGGTGGCTGCCCATCTGGTAGAAGAGAGCAGAGCAAGACAGTGGAAAATGGGGATTTAAACATCACCACACAAAGACCACAAACAAAAAGAATAGCAAGTGTTTAAATAGCAAATTAAATAAAGTAAAGTTAGTTATGTTATGCAATCTCTTAAAAGATAAAGCAATTATTGAAAACACTCATGATGAAGCTGAGGACAATAACTCTTGCCTCACCTCCTCATTCCAACATTAACACTACTTGTTATCTCGCTATATATTTAAGCATCATAAAATGAAAATTCAAAGTGTTTAACTTCCAGTTTTTGCTCTTTCATGACACAGACTTCTTTATTCTGAACATTTTGGTACCAAATTCATGTCTAGATTTCAAATCATAACAAATCTATGACCGTCTTGTAGGTCTCAAAAGCATTACATTTTGCATAGAGCACCCACTTTGCATGTGACATTTTGTGCTGAAATTTTGATCTACACCCACATAAACTGGCACAAACAAAATCATGCACATAAAAAATGAACTCAAGTTTTTCTGGGATGTGAACTGTGAGTATCCACATAGATGGCATCCATCACCATGTAACAGATATAATTCACAACTGTGGCACAGCAAACCAACCATCCTGAACAACACATCAAACCAAGAAATAAAATTACACATATGACAGGAAATATTGTAATTTCAATTATAAGACAATGGCATAACAAAAACACACACACACTAAAAAAAAAAACATAGTGCTGGTAATGATACCTCTGGGCTTGAGCCCTGACATCTGCATCAGACTGATTAAATGTTGTCCTAGACTGTGACTTGGCAATTTTGGCCCACTTGCCCTCGTACTTCTTCATGATCTGTTCTCTGATTTCTGGCACCTGAGGGAATCAAAATACGAACTATGGTTATCTCTGATAAAGGTGGGTTTTTTTTTTTTCCCACAAAAGTTGACTTGGTATGAGCAAACTTTCTATGTCGCATTAGAACCCATTGGAACATTAAGAAAAAAAAACACATCCACACACATTTATCATGTTGCCATCTATTGTACTCATACTACATTTTTAATTTTGTTCACAAACTTACAGTTTGCTTCTATGCCAGTAAATAGCTATAAATCATTTACTTTTCATGAATATTCATCTAAGATATCTTTGAAAAAACAAAAACAAAAAAATAAAAAAACATTATAAAATTGATTTGAAATAACAATAACAAGTTATGTATTTTTTAAAAGGAATTAGAAAAGTAAAATATCATTTAGAATAATATAGGATATCACAAAAAAAATAAACTGACATATTGTATACAGTAAACCTCGAATTCAATGAGCTCGGATCTAACGAGACCTCACATCCAACGAGGTACTTTTTAATCCCCGTTTTATTCCTTATGAACTGTTAGTAAAATAACTCGGATCGAACGAGCACCAAAATAGTCCACCTTGACTGGTTGAATCAGTTGAATCACTTTTTCCTCCATGTCTTTATTAGGGTTGCATCACTGCCCGGTGTAATGAGAATGTGATGGGACATCACGGCTAAACACAAAGATTTTGGTTCAAAGGGGAACTACAAAGGGGAACTACGTGGGCCAAGCGATGATCGGATCATGAATGACAGGCGCACGTGAACGACAGTTTAGCATGAGGGCGGGACGGGCGGGGTGAAACACATAACACTTCATGTCCAGACTAGGCTCTATCATGTACTGTTGGTGCACAGATGCCTTGGCAATGGCAGCAGGCAGGACCGCTGCCCATAGCAACAAACGGGAGAAAGCAGTTTTCCTGCTGGACTGTGAGTAAAACTGTACCCTGACGGCATTCAAAGTGACACCAATGCATGAAATGCCAAAAAAACTACTATAAAATATCCAAATTCATAAGAATGCAGGAATTTATATTCACCGCGTGAGAAAGTGGGATACTGAGTTGAAATTCGGAAGAGGGGGGGGGCAGGTCTGCAAACATCGCCTAGAGCACCCTCTATGGGGCCGGAGGCTTTTGACAAGCGTTAGATCTATTGCCCTTTACGCAAACCCCAGTAACAATAGAGACAAGGTCTAGCCAAGCTCCTTGGGCCTGGCGGACCACGGGTTACAGATTTCACTAAAAAAAAAAAAAAAATGGGAGAAGGGAGAATCAGTAGTTCACAATACAAATTCTGTAGGTCGGTAGTTCAAGCAAAAAGTCGGTAGACTACCAATACTTTTTCTGTAGGGTTGGCAGGTACGGATCTACACCACACATTTGACAGATTGGATGACAAGGAAAACAACTGTATTACAAAAACAACAACATGAGTTGCGCTCCTTTGTCACGTATGCTCCCCTCACATTCAACGATACCTTGGATCCAACAAGAATAACCAGTCAGTCCCAACTATCTCGTTTGATCTGTGGTACACTGTATAATATTTATTAAGGAGCCAACAATCATCCTTTCATTAATCTTCAATTATTTTCACACATTTGCTAACCACCAACAGACCTGCTCCAGGACTAAATCCTTTTTAGCAGGTGGTGGCTCCATGATGGCCAGATGTTCCAAGTAACGCTGAAGTTCTCCCAGGACAGGCATCTGATCTAGGAGTACATCTATTAAGCGCGATCGTAGCTGTCCAAAGAATAAGCCAGTATTTTCATTTGTGAATAATGTTTTTAATTTAATGAATTTTATCAATCATGATCAATTACTTCTTTTCAGATATTCCGCTCATTCACATGGAATAATTTGTTATTGTGACTCAAAAAACAGAGGAATAATACAGCTGTTATTTTGTATTGTATGACCATCTGCAATATCTGAAAAATTTACAGTAAGATTCTAGTGATAACAAGGATACAGCATCAAAAACACTCTGATAAAGAGTTATTCATAAATAATGGCACATAATTCATGATTGCCTCTAGAACAAGAATAAGCCAAATTACCAGATGTTTATTAATCAAGATAAAAATTTCCAGAATTGAACAACGTACATGTAATACTTTTACATGAGTAAGAGCTATCTTTGACATCTCAAGAGTGTCCGCACTGCATGTTACATTGGGCTGGTAACCTATTTCTCAGTGAAACGAATGCTACGTCAAAGGCAAGATGGTGCCAAGACACAGAGTGAGCTCTACATGTACCTTTATGATGATGTTCTTGCGATAGTTGTTGAGTTCATACTTTTCCTGACAGGCTTGCTCCATCAGCAGGTGAAACAGAGCTATCCATACCTGAGGAATCACACAACAGTCCATGTAGATATCATCACTGCGCTAAGATAATGGCACACCGATAAGTGAAACTCATGTCAAAATGCAGCTTATGTCTAAAGAAATTCCTAAACATGGGAGCTAAAAGATAATACAGATAATGTCATTAAAAAAATGGGATGATACAATTATCAGTCAATGAGTTGTATTATAATTCTTTTTTTTTTTTCTTCTGAATGTCTAAAAAGTGTTGAAAATCAATTATATCATTATTAAAAAATCACGGTGTGCTACTTACACATCTGAAGCATGCATTAACCCCAGTTAAATATATGTAGCTGAAAGTAGAACCTCGGAAAATAGAGCTAAGTAACTATCAAAATGCACAAAATGTAAGGCAAAGAGAGAATAATTAGATTACCTGCCCCTCTGTTTTCGTCAATTTCAAACTGTCTTCAAAGCTCACTTCTTGCCACTTGCTCTCTATAAATTTGTAAAGTTTTCCTGCAAAGAGAATCATGCATGTGAAGGGAATACATAGGATAATCATGAATATTGTTTGCAACTTCATCAGTACATCATCTCACTGAAGGCAGTTCATACAAAATCCTCTTACCATTCACCAATAATGGCAAAGCAAGAACAATATTTGCATTTGTGCATTCTGTATGCTAATTTAGTAAGAAAGAATAACCATTATTGCACATACTTTGTCCAAAGTTTTACAACATGGCATGGATTAGTTTCCACGCCTGTAAGATATCAGATTGTTTTGCACCATTCAGTGCATATTTGCCTAAACTAAATTATATGGCCTGAGAAATGAGTAAGATTACTGTTTTTCCATTGGATCTGTCGGGATAATAGTGGACTGTACAGTGTTTAGAGAATACTATAGAATTGGAGATAAACGCTATAAGAATACTCTCTATTATTATTATTATTATTTCATGTTGCACAACACAAGAGAAAAATGTCTTGCTTCATCCAAAACAAAAATTTTGAGGATAAGTTATGTGCCATACAAACACACACATAAAAAATCAAAACTCTCAGAAGTTTATTTCCATATCCTATCCTACTTCCCAGTTATTTTCTCATATAGAAAAAAGATTCCTCTGGTCTCCATAACTGTAAAGGCAATAAAAACCAACAAAAAATTCAAGAGCAATATTACATGCAGGTCCTATATTCTTTGCCTAACAATTTGTATTTACACATTTTCCTTATCAAATCCAACTCTGCGACCGTTTTCTGTTCTGTCACAGAATCTTGGCTAGTGACAGAATTGTAAAGATTCAGATATGAGTGTTAAACAAATTTCTTTCACTGCGTCAACAAAAGTGATTGATGAAAAGATTATAATAAATAATGATAAACTTAAAAAAGGCTAAAATGTAGGAAAGATAAAAAATTGTCAGATTTCAACGAACCATCTTTCTTTCGTGTCCAAGGCGGGGTTTCAATCAACTGCACCAGGAGAACAGGAATGTCATGTGTGTTGAGCACTCTGGTCATCACACTCAAGGGAACACTGGCAGATGAGAAGTAATGGCAGGAAACAATTAAAACAAACATAGGTCTTCACTCATACATCTCTGTATAACTACTCAGACATATTGTAGCAAATAGTATTGTCAGTGAACTTTTCACTGTGCATACCAATGTGATTTTGAATTTAGTTTGCAGAAAATCCTCTTTACCAAGATATTAATGATTACTCTGATGATCATTACATAGAATGATTTCAGAACTACATGCACCTACTGTTGAATGATGTCATGATTGGCAGCTTAATAAACCACAAACTTGCTATATCTATAAATCTGGTAAAAAAAACTCCCATAGACTCAGAAAGCTACTGAAGCCATCCTCTGGACATTTGACATTAAAAAAGTTTCAGATAATGGCTCCTGTTCTCAAGGTACATATGTATAAACCTACAAAAACTTGTACAATTCAAGTGTCAGTCTAAAATATGCCACAAGCGATAAATGATGAACCAGAAAAAAGTTTGTCTGAAAATCACATTGAAAAACGTAGCATTTCTGTTGAGTATCAGAAGTAAGCCCTGAGTTAATCCGTTCTACAATTTTAGTTACAAAGCTACTGTGGTCCAATTATTCTCACCATGAATTTGTTCTTTTGAACCTTTCAAACAAAAGAAAACAACTAAACCTGATCGTTAGCTGGTACTTGGAGTGATGCATTTCACTGCCTTGTTTCAGCTGTCACAATAAAACATCATATGTCTGTAGTATGTTTGACTACAATCAAATAAAATGATATCATGCGTGAGATTGTGACAATATCAGAGATGTACCTGTCTAAATGATCTGTAATATATCTCAGCAGTGATAAAGCTTTAATGCTGATCTCAAACTGCAACATTCTGTCTTGCCTTTCCAGTTCCTGTAAACAAAATAAAAACTTGCCATGGACATGATCATCAAATTAAAAAAAAAGAAAAGAAAACAATTTTCAAAAGCCATTTTTTCAGTTTATTCAAACTTAACAATAGCCACATATATATATATATATATTTTTTTTTTTTTTTAATTGTGAGCTATGAATCAAACTTGCATACTGGTTGTTTTTTGTTTTTGTTTGAAAGAAATGTTGACAAAGGTGAAACTTGGATCCTTCTGAAGAAATCCAGGATGAAAGAATGCTAGAGCATTATCAATATGTTTTTAGAACATCTAATAATATATTAGATCAACTATTCACAGCTAGGATTCCCTTTTTCAGGATAAATTTATCCTTGATATTGTGATATCCCACATTACCTTAGATGTTGAGGTGTCTGATGTAATGTATACCTTGAAATCAATGTGTATCACATAAATGAAGCAAACAAAAATAACTCAAGCTCCACAACCTTGGGCAAACCTGGCTCAGTACTGAACTTCTTCATCAATGACTCTTTTATGAGCCAATTCCACTGACCTCAATAGAAGTCAGAACTTTTAATTTTTGTACCTTTGTAACTTAAATTCAAACCATGCAATCTACCATTTAATGTGGTATAAGAATAATGACTATTCCATGTCAACTGTAAAGTCTTGAGCTAGTGAAAATGCCTAGTCCCCCCAAAAAAATGAAAATTAATTCTAAGGAAATTATTTTCAGCAAATGTTTCCCACAGAGTACAATAATGACTATACAAACAACAGAAACCTTCACAGAATGTAAACAAATGGCTGAACTTTTGATAACAACCAAAATCCAAAATTAGCAAAAGCACTGACATTGTCTCATTTCAAACCACACAACACTGAAGTAGCTCAGAGAAAACACTTTCTCAGATTTTTCCTCGGCTCTCTTGCAACTAGAGCCTACTTCACAGTGATGAAAGAATCCAATATGACTGAACACAAGAAGTTCTATGCAGGACATAAGGCTGTCACATCTTACCATCTATTACTGAGCACATACCTCCATATTGCTTGCATTCTGAGTTAGGTCTGTCTTTTGAGGAAGGAACTCATCAAGGTCTTTACTATCAGCTCTGTCAGAGGAAACACGGCAGAGCAAGTATGACAAAATCAGTGCAATGAATGACAGACTCTATAAACAATAGAAATTATAAAAACCCTTCTCTTTGTTGTTTCTGTACAACATACCATATATTGGTTTTTGTTTGTCTTGTTACATAGCACAGCACGAAACATGATAATTTAATACTACACTATGTTATACAAGAAAACCTCGATTGCAGATGTAAAATGTTATCAAGCTCATTCCTTAGATATACATGGGACATTAGTTTCATTTGTCAGGAAGTTTTGCTCTTGGACCAGTTCTATTTCTCATTACTGTGTAAAAACAGGGTGACACAGCAAGAGAACAATGGAATACTACTAGAGAAATATGATTCTTCTCATTATAAAACCTACTTGGCAGCGAGATGGCACAACTTTCGATAACAATAATCCACAAGGTCCAATACTGAGTCCTCGGCCACCTCACATGTCTCTTTGTAAAACATCATTGTCTCTAGCAGATTGATCACTGTGGCTTCATGATACAACTGAAAAGACAGTTGTCCAGATGCGTCAAAAATCTATGAATTTTAATGGGGCAAAAGTATTCAGATCCCCCCCTGTGCATCAGATTAAAAATCTACTTTTTCTAATGAAAAGAAAATTTCCAGCAACCATAACCTAGTCATTTAAATCAGAGTTCCTGGATCAGAAGGAATCACACTAAAAAGAAAAGTAAGACAAGAATGCAACCATGCATTATCACATTTTTAATTTTAATCCTTTCATTTTCTGTCCAACTGCCAATATTTTTAATATTTTTTTTCATACCGATTCTTCATCTTCTTTTTAGGCATTTCTGATACATAAATGTAGAGAGATCACACCCTTCTAATTGCTCTCATATGATGCACCTATAGAACTTACAACCATGTAAATGGGAAAAGTTGTCTTGGGTTCAAACTCCATATCAACCAATTCAGGAAAAACATTTTGTTTCCAAATCTCTGTGGTAAGCAGATCTTTGATCAAAAAGGAAATCTAAAAAGAAAAGAAGAACAAAATGTGAAGATAAAAAAAAAATTTAAAAATTCATCACTTCCACCAAAAAAATTCAGAGCTTATCTTATGAAATTGGTTCAGTCAAGCCAAAAATAAAATAAAACCATTTTTGAAATACAGTAACAAAATTAAATTAATGTCTTTCAGATGAACTATCATTTTTGACTCACAATATGAGGAGTTATCAGAATGAACAATACCTGAATTTATATTTCACACATTTTGAGCCAATGTCAGGAAAGAATAAATGAAAAAGGGGAAAGGAGGGGGGGGGGGGGAATAATTAAACGGTGAAAAAGGTGAAAATTGAAGGTT
>JBCAUA010109238.1:0-10061 GCA_038406235.1 Peronia verruculata
CTATCTATCTATCTATCTATCTATCTATCTATCTATCTATCTATCTATCTATCTATCTATCTATCTATCTACATTGTATTACTTAGTACATGTACTGCTTCAATGAAAAAAGTATTGAGGAAAATTATTATCTTATTTATAGTTCTGGATTCCAATGATCGTATACATTTTAGTTTTCAACTTAGATCTAGTCCTACCGTTTATTCACGGTGTTTTGTGTTCCCTTGACTTCCGATTCCTTGTTTACAAGATGGCTGACCGAACGGAGAGGAGATTGTCCCAACCTCAAGCCGGTTTGTTTTACGCTGACAAATAGATGTCAGAGGATACACACTTATATCTCTGCCACGGAGAGAAAATTCCCCTTTGTATATTTAGATCTATATATATTTTTAATTCTCAGAGAATATAGATCTAGGTTCTAGACTCTAGATCTAGATCTAGATCTAGAGACTAGACCTAGATTCTAGTTCGATGAAAGATAGACTGAGACTAAGACTGGACTGTCTGTAGAACTGCAGTTAGAAAATAGATCTAGAATCTAGATCTAGATCTAGGTCTCTAGATCTAGTTTGTGCTTGGAATTGAATTGGAGCAGAGATGGATGTAGAATAATAACTCAAGGTCTAAAGTTACTGTTGTAGACATTGTAAATAGGCTGCCCTTATTGGCCTAATTGAGCAAATATTGATTAAGTAGTAAAAGAAGCCCTACCTAATCTTATTGGATTGGCCCAGTTGGGCAGATAAGCCTTCACCTTACTGGCCCAATTCAGCAGAAATGAGCCCTAACCATATTTGCTCAACATTTTTCCCTTTTTTTCCCAGTTGATGTAAGTTGGTCAGAGAAATCAATAAATGTGCAGTTGATATCAAATTTGTGCTGAGCCACTAAGTTCTGAAAACATATGCCAGTAGAGATATAAAAATTAAAGCATGATCGAAAGTTTGCAACTTCTCATACATCCATGTAAGACATGATTTAGATCTAGCTGTAGATCTTGAATTGGCCAAAATAAAGAGAAAGTATGAGATTGAACTTCGATCTATGGGACAGGCTTGCCTTTGACTCAGTGCAGATTCTCAGGCGGGGATTTCATTCAGTTGTATGTCAGAACTATTGGGATTCAAATAGTAACAAGCTTGATACACATGCGCCAAGCATGTGTTTGGCCAAGCCTGAGACTGACGAATGGAGGGTTTTTGTGTACGTTATTTGACTTGCAGAAATGAGGCCAATAAAGCCTAGGGTACCTAAAACTTATTGGGCCAGTAGGGCGCATATAAGCACTTCATTATAAATATTATATCAAAAGAGATTTAAATAAACAGTGTGAGATATAGATCTAGATCTACCACTGATATTAAAAAAAGTAAATGCTGGCTAGGAACTGTTCTATTCACATCATATAACACAACCACAAATAGACTGACTTTGGGTTACTTTGAAAGTTTGAAGTTTGATATCCTCTTGTGAATTGTTCTTAATGTGAAAGCTTAACTGACTTTAGCATATTAGATTTGGCACTTCCGCGGTTTTATGGCCCCAGTCAGTTTTTACTATAGAAGTCACAAAAATGGCACATATCGATTACTGCATGATTACACTTGCTAATTTATGTCTATTAGAATGTACTTCATATACCAAATATTAATTTTATAATGTATAATTATAACATTGCTACCATGGCCGTTGTGTTAGATCTAGCTTTAGTTCTCACTTTACTACTTATGACATGTTTACAAAGTTTACAAAATCCTTCAATAAACACACAATGATTCTATTCCATTATTCTTTTCTTTTTTTAAATTCTTTTATATCCTAACTTTATCCCTCACCCTACCCTAACCCTACTCCTAACCCTTCCCATCCCTACCCCTAACTTAAGGTTTTTAACCTAACCCTGAAGTAAACAGTGCAACACCAATATTAGTCAACCAAAGAAGTTATGTCATTTGAAATACTCAGACAACGTCAACACAGTCATAATCATATTGACAATAACTAGTCCACATCATTTTCTCTGTGCACCAGAGCTATACTGTATCAGCAATCACAATCATGTTCCTTCATAATTAGAATGCAGTAATTGATATATATGCCATTTTTGTGACTTCTGTAATAGAAACAGACCAGGACCATAAATCCATGAGAGTGCCTTAGATTCTGTCAAAGTTTCTGCATGTAACTATTCATGCACATGTGCGAATTAAAAAATTTAAGCCTAGATGCTTCTGGGATTCTCTGAGTGACAATACTGCAATCAAGAGTATCAGTGTGAAAAATCATGCGAGATCAACAAATACAAACATAAGACAGTATTGTAATTCCTCATGAATGCCAGAAAGTACACATTTATGTTAGCGGGTGAATCAAATCATGTGTTTCTTTAGAGGCCATGGCTGATGTGGAAAAGATTTAAAATCTAATCAAGAAACGTTTTTTACTTTCAAACTAATGGGGAATTCTTTAGTATTAATTTAATTTTATTCTTTTATCCTGTTTGTTTCTTTGTTTGTTGTTGTCTTTTTTTTTTTTTGCTTTGTTGTACCTATATTTTTTCCTTAAGTTTGTGGTTTTTCACGAAAATAGTTAATTATAGTATGTTTTAACCTGAAATTTTTAGATCCAAATGGATTGGAGGAAAGAAGGCATCGAAGAGACTTAAAGATGTACTATGGCCTAGAGAATGGAGAGACAGAAGAAGCCCCTGAGGATATTCATATCACTGCACAATCAACTGATCCATGCAATCTGGATGGAGCCAACTTTCAGCCACAAACTTACCTATCTAAGCTGATTCAGGCAAGTTGGGTCAAACCCCAGTTTAACCATAGAGTTAATTTACTAGTTAATAGATCATTAAAGTTCTTTCCAGTTCCTTGGATGTGATGGAATAATGCCACCAGAGATGTCAAATTTCCTACTTTAATAGGATTTCCTACCTTTTGGCTGTCAGTAATTCTCTTTTGGCCCCAAATCTGGTGTTATTTACCTAATGTATTTCAGTTTTATGTTAAAGAGTATGCCAGGAACTTTGCCTACTTTTTCATGTAGACAGATTTACATCCCTGTGCTACTGATATGTTGAGCTGTATTCCTTTTTCACTCTTCGAAAATGGAAAGGAAGAAAGCCAGGTTGCCCACATTTTTCCCCCATGAAGGGTTATTACCCTCCATTGTGACTCTGCTGTCAGCATATGTATTATTTTTTGTATGTCATGTCATTTGAGTCATGTTCATTGCCATTATAAGTGCATTTGATCAAGCCTACTGTTAGTGAACATAAATATTGATTTAACATATGGCTGCAGACATCTATATCTAGAGTATTTTATTTGAGCATGGTTGCTTTACAACATCCTTTGTAGAGGTAATTTTTCTTTTTTTCAATACAATATCACCACCAGCTACTTTTAAGCAAACTGGTTTATGTGTAATGAAAAACAATTATTTTTCATTAGAAGAACAGAAAGAAACATCAGCAACAGCAAAATTTTGATACTGTTACTATTAGCAAACACATTTGTAACTACGTGGAAGTCATTATGTAAAAATGCATGTATATCTGACACAAAACAAGTTGAAGTTATTGTTGGATTAGATAGGTTAAAATTATTATTTTTCTCATTTGTGATATAATTTGCTAGATAGTGTAGATTTTATCTTACTTTCCTTTTGTTGTTTTTTTGTTATCCATACAGTCTTTTTCATGGGCTTGTAAAATAATTCAGATGATTTATTGCAGTTTCATTAAGCTGTGGACCTAGTCTCATGAGCTTTCATTCAAACATTATTTTATGTTTAGGAACGGTCACTCACCGAGTTAATGGATGAGGAACAGAAAATGGTGCGAGATATAAAGGGTTTGGACAGCGACATGCAGACCTTGGTCTATGAAAACTACAATAAATTCATAAGCGCCACAGATACCATCAGGAAGGTATGGATAATAAACTCATCATATAATAAAAAGAGCAGTGTCTTTACCTCGACCAAAAACTCTGTCAGAGATATTACTCTTTGAGTTTCACTGTGGAGTGATTTTAATGGAGGAAAAAAAAAAAGACGGAGAAATATTGAGTTTTTAGATTAGCCTTTAGTAAGAGCTTTTAAACTGTTAGTCCCAATTAAAATTTTTGTCTTTCACTTTCATTATGCTCAGTCTGTTTGTTTGAATATGACCTTAAGACAACTAAGGAGGCATTAACTGGATTCGGATTCCATTTGCAATTCATTGCTTTGTTTATATGAATACCATCAAGCTGAGTTTAGGGACTGCATCTATAACAAGTTATGCTGTATTTTTCTATTTTTGTCTTTTTTTTATGTCGGGAAGCTGAACCTTGTCATGAAATTATTGCAGATAGTTAGGATTCTCTTTCTTCAAACCTGGAAAATGTATAGTCTGTACTGGTGACCTGATTGAGTTATTTTTATGTATTTATTTATCTTTTAGTTTCCAAACATGTAATTTTTAATTCCCACAGATGAAGAATGATTTTCGTAAAATGGAGGATGAAATGGATCATCTAGCAAGTAATATGTCGGCCATAACTGAATTTTCTGCCAGCATCAGCAGCACACTCCAGGATCGACGACAGCAAATTACCAAACTGGCAGGGGTTCATTCTTTGCTGAAAAAACTGCAGTTTTTATTTGAGTTGCCAGCTCGGCTTAACAAATGTATAGAAATGGAGGCTTATATTCAGGCTGTTAGGTATGGTAATCAATTGTTGTCTGTGTCTTTGTCCTTTGATCAGTTACTCTGAATAATGTGATATATATCAGAAAAATGAACATCCAGTGACACAGTGAATTAGTTTTATGAAAATAAATCATTTCATTGACATTAAACCTTTAGAATATCTTGATGTTGAAGGTTCTGTTTTGTCTGAAAACCTGTATAATACTAGTTGATAGAGATTAAAGTGATCATCAGTTTTAGATTTACTGAAAAAAAAAAAAAAATGCTTTTTATTTTTGAATTAATTTTCCTTGTAGCTTTTGGATTATCAAGAACTAAATGCACATCTTCATCTTATAATGACAACTGTGGACCTCAAAGTCAGTTTTTTTTTAAAAGATGAGATTATCTAACTCAGCCTATCAATTTAATGTAATCTCTGTAATGGTGAAACTCTGCATTGAAAAAAATCCTTCAGTTTTATGTGACATTTTCACTGTACATTTTAAGATATTACACCAAGGCACAGAGAGTCTTGCATCAATACGAACACATGCCAAGCTTTCAAGGAATTAATACTGACTGCCAGGCCATTATAAAACAACTGCGAGCCAAACTGATGGAGAGATTTCGACAGAAAGAGGTGAGCTATCTCACAGTAGCTTGTGTCTTTATGAAAGGTAAAATACTTATTCACGATGGCCAGTTATTCTCAACATTGGAGAGCTCGGTCACCCTCACACTTTTCTAAATTTAATGACTTAATTGTTCTGAGTTTGTTATTTTTGGGTTGTTCTAATTTATAATGATGTTGATGAATGGGTTTAAGTTTTTTTGTCACTATCTTTCTTCCACTTATATATAAATTATCCTTTTCTTCTGAATCAGATGGGCAATAATTAATTGCATTTGCGCTGTCCAGATGTATGCAGGTTTGACTGCCGTTGTTAAATATGTCATAAAAATCTGTAGTTCAATATTTGATTGAAAGCATTTGGATTATCCTTTCCTTATTTGTGTCCTAGCCTTGTTTGATCTTATAATATTGTTTAGTAATCATTTTTGTTTGTCGTAATTTGTTGTATTTTCATGTAATGTTAGATCCCTTTCCATAGTCCACAGCCAAGCAGCTGACAGAATGTGTAGATCTGCTATTACAGCTGGGAGAGCCGGCAGAGTCTTTGTGTGATGAATTCTTGTCACAGTAAGCACAAAAATACTCTCTGTCAGTTTTCCTTTTCCTTATGTCTCAATTATTTGTTTGCTCTCAGTTTGTGCTTTGTCAGAAAATTGTGTCTGTATGCTGTTGTGTTGTTGTCTTTTGATGTCGTTGGTGTAAGTAGTGCGTTTCTGATATTTTTGAATAAATGTTTATTAAACTCAAATTTTATTAGTATAATAATTGCAGTGGTTGTCTTTTTCTGTTGTTCTTTTGCAACATGTAACAGCTAGATTTGAAGAACTGACTCATTTTTCAACAGTGCAAAGCATAAGTTGGATGAGGACCTGGAAGAGCTTGAAAAACAAATCAAGCTCTACTCAGGGGAACTGAGCCCAGGACAAGAGCAGCGGCCTGCTCAGGCATACATGAGTGCAGGAATGGTGAGTGATCACATTACAATACATTCTTGATAAGCCTCTCAACTTCCTGGGGGTGATTATCTTGGCTGACGGTGATGTCGCAGCATTTGCTTGTTTCTTTTGGCAAGTGGTCTGCAGTAGGAAAAAAAAAAAGAAAATTAAAAAAAAAAAAAACAAGAAAGGTTGAGATAAATATTGTGAACAAAATATTTTTCCACAACCATGAATATTTAATTCCAGAGTTTATACAATAGCACTTACAGCTTTTTTCTAGAAACACTGACTGTCATAAAAAATATTAAGAAATAAAAGAAATAGATTTAGATAACAGATCCATATCAAATTGGTTCCCACAACGACAATTACCCCTTCCCCCTGATCCATATCTACCTCTTTCTTAGACCACTCCTGCCCCCATTAAAAAAAAATAAAAAATTAGATAGATTTAAATAAATATATGTATTAAACTTATCTTGCGGTTGTTGATTTTGCTTCCTTGAAATTGTAAGCATGCATACTTTTTTGGATTACAATTTTCACAAGCCATTCTGTCTGCTTTGTCAAAATTGTTATTATTCTTATAATGTTTAAATTTTTGTTTTTGTTTTGTTCATTTCAGGATGTTCTTGAGTTTGTTGATTCAGGCTGCAATGGATTTCTCAGCAACATTTGTCTAGTCATAGCCTCCTACAATGACATGTTTATGAACAGATCACATTCAGAGTAAGATCATTTATGGGGGATCTAAAGCTGGTATGGAAAAGATAATCAGTTTAGTAATCAGTCAATATTTACAGTATATCAAACATGAATTTGTTCCTTCGAGATATATGGGAGTTAAATTTAAATAAAAATGTTTTAATAATTTAAACCTTTTCTTTTCACAGATGTTTTTGCTGTATTTATTTTTGACACATAAGCAAACTTTAATCTTACCATATGATGAAGTTGGTGTGACCTCACTTGTGAATATGTATAAATTATACGTAAACAGCAAATTTCATTTAGATTTTTCAGTCTTCTCCAGATGTATTATCATACAGCATCAGACATGCTGATTCAGTCTAAAATGGTTTTTAATCATTGGTGTTATCTCTTTTTTTTTTTATTCCAGTGAATCTTTAGATGTCATTGCCTTGAGAAAACTTGTTCTGTTTGTGAATGAGTTGATGGAGCAGTATTTCAACTATGTTCGACAGAGAGTCCAGTTGGAGGTCTGTCTGGCTGAAATATCTAATGCATTCATATGATTCTGAGTAGTGCAGAAAAAAAAAAATCAATAATCAGTTCTTTCCTTTTTTTTTTTAAATAAAAAAGTTTCTTAAAATAGGAAAGAATTTAGTTGTTTTTTATTGGTTTTTTTTTTTTTTTTTTAGTGAAAATTATTTATGAAGACCATTTATCAGCGGGATGATTTTGTCTTAGAATTTACTAGACCTTCTTTTTATCGAAATAAAGTATAGTAATGAATTTATTTGAAGGACAGAAAAATATAAAATAATAATGATTACAATGTAGAAGATTTTGTTGACCCTATTTTTTTTTTTTTTACCCAAGTTGTCATTTCTGGAAATTGAGAAATGAAATATGTGTCTCAGACCTTTCTTTTGGAAGACTGACTCAAAGAGTGTTCTTTTCATGTGACAGAAAGAGACAGGGGACAATACTATACTTGTGAGAGCTTTGGACCGGTTTCATCGCAGGCTTCAAGCAATGAACAAATTACTCCCTGACACAGATTTTTCAAGGTAACAAGTGTTCTTCGGTGAATATTTGAAAATTTAGGCTAAATTTTTCATTCCATTTTCATTATGCAAAATGTAGGACCAAGAAAACCTCGGCACTTTGTGTAGGTCAGTTCTGCATAATTAGAATATTTTTATTATGGCCTGTTTTAAGTTGTTTTGACAGGCCATACTGATTGTTGCGGACTGAGTATATTCGTCTTCACCATGGCACAGTTTTTAACAAAGTGATGTGTTTTTGTTTCTTTCACTGCTCTCATGAAATTTCGAAAGGAATTCATTTTGTACAAATTATGAAACTTGAGTGATATCCAGGACAGTTTGCGAGACTTATGTGAAGATATTTGAAATCTTTAAGGTGAAATGATTTTTTTTTCTATAAAGATATTTGATAAATGTATGATAACGATTCTGAATGTGTTTTCATGCCTCACAACAAAGAATACACAGGGACAAAGTTGAATTTCATTTACTTGTGTATCTATTCACAGGGCTGGAACAGAAATTGTGTCAAAAGGTGCAAGAGATCGAGTGGCCCATTATCTACAGTCATTAAAACAGCATTTTGCAGGTAGCTTGAATGAATAGGAAAATTCTACTTCAATCAAGTCCGCTTAAATCGAATTTGCCAGGATCAGCGTATTGGGTTCGATTTCTGAGAGTTCGCCTTCCATTTTTTTTTTTTTTAACTAAGGGAAACAACTCTTGAATGACCTATGGGAAAAAAAAGAGGAGGCTGCTGCTTTTTCCGTATGTTCCCAATTTTTTAATGTCGTTGTCTGTGTATTTGGGAAATGCCATACTTTTCAGTCATGACATTCTTGGACATCGCATCTCTGTCTATTTCTGGCAACATTTTCATTTTCGACTCAATGGAAAGAGTCATCTTCTTTCTCTTCAACGGGTTAGAGGAAGCCATTACGTAGATCTAGATCTAGATTATAAATAAAGCTAGTCAACGGCAGGCGAAAGGGCAAGTATGATGTAGAAACTAAGTAGACATACGTGTATAACTGTCATGGTGCTAGAACTAAGTAGACAGTGATTGTAACACAGGTGCAACACATTATAGGGTTGCCTATATACGAAGTATCGTAATACTGTAGCCTAGTACCGTATACCCACATGTTTGACCGTGCCTACATAGTGTACTGTAAGGGTCGGTGAGGATACTTAATTATTGACCGGTCGCTCCGGCATGTCATCTCTGCTCCTCGTACATTGCCTTTCTCGTTCTCTCTCTCTCTCTTCCCCCCTTTCCACAACACATAGGCCCACTTAACGCTGCAGTGCATGATACATTCACAATACATGTATGTAAATTAATTGCCTAATCCCCCTTGCCCCATCTGCGACACTGTCTCCTTTGTGTTCCACTGTGGGTGGTAACCATGTGGAGAGAACAAAAGCCAATTTTTATCTCTGTGGCGGCGTTGACGGGTTCGATTGAAAGAAAACTCGAGGCGGTGGCTTCGAATAATGGGAGAGGCATTTAGTGGGTACAAAGAGGGGAAAAAAATCTATGTTTCATTTTTATTTGAATTATCAGAAATTCGCATTATCAGAGTTTGGTTTGGATGGACTTGACTGTATGTTCTTTTACAGGCTTTTTCACTCTATCTAACTGTTTGAGTCATTTAGCTGTATTGTTAAGGAAACAGCTGATATATAATGACAAAATAAACCCAATAAATCAGTGTTACATCACTGTTCGGGTCCAGCGGTGCGCTAGCTGCTGCAGGTAAATGACCCTGTGACCTCTAACTGATACAGCGTTTGCTGGCAGGAACTAAAATACCAATCCTGTGCACGCCATGTGTAGTATGCAGTGTTTGACTTAAACCCTTAAAGGTATACAAATTTAAAGAAAGATAGAAACAATATCTGAAAAACAAAAATGAAATAATGAACTGAGAAAATGTAAATATGACTTTATGGTGATTACATTATTACACAGCACAACATATTTGCAATACAGTGCAACCTCCCAATTGCGACACCTCTGAATTGCGACAACCTCTAAATAACGACACAGTCGTTTGGTCCCG
>JBCAUA010109249.1:0-10061 GCA_038406235.1 Peronia verruculata
CTATCTATCTATCTATCTATCTATCTATCTATCTATCTATCTATCTATCTATCTATCTATCTATCTATCTATCGTAACTATCCGTCCCGTCTGTCTTGTCTTTGCATCTATCTATTCGTCTCTACCTGTGTGGCTGTTCCTGATCTGTCTATATCGGCTTAACGTGAAATGAACTACAAGTTCCAAAACCCTCTTGAAGGAGTTTCATTGTGTGGTCTTATCCTGTTTGCTGTTATCAGCAGTTTCCGTGCGTCTGGACTCAGCAGTTTATTGCGTTCTTAACAGCCCATCTAAACTTGTTATGGCCAAAGGGAGGAACCAATAGGAAGAATAAAACTTGTTTTCATGTTTTGTTCCTGTGCCCACCTTGGCATTTAAGAGACCCGCCCTCTAAAGCACTTTAATGAAACCCTGTTTTCCCCGATAATCCTGTTTTCATCTGTGATCTCACTATCAAACCAAACAAACAAACACACACACACAGATAAACAAAACAAATCTAGAAAGAAATGCATTTGATTTCTTTTGATCCTTTGTTTGTTTGTTTATTTGTTTTTTGTCTTTTTTGTTATTGTTGTTTATTGTTGTTGTTTTTGTTTTTCTGGTGGTTTTGTTGCTGTTGTTGTTGTAGTTGTAGTTGTTCTTTCGGTTGTTGTTGTTATTATTGTTGTTGTTGTTGTTGTTGTCGTAATTGTAGTTCCAGTAGTAGTAATAGTAGTAATAGTGGTATTGGCAATAGTAGTATTAGTAGTAGCAGTAGTAGCTGTTGTTGTTGTTGTTGCTGTTGTTGTTGTTGTTTTTGTTGTTGTTGTTGTTGCTGTTGTTGTTATTTTATTGTTGTTGTTGTTGTTGTTCTCATCTTGTTTAATACTTAATGCCTGCAGTTAATGTTCATTAATCCTCTCAAACGGACCACTGGTCTCCAAGATATCGATGAGAACAAGACAGCTATGTCGGACAGGAACGAGTGGAAGGAATACGTCACAAATGATCGATAGGAAGATCGGCCAAATTAATTTAACAGTTAATAGCAAAAAGGGTTAAATAGGTACAGAATTAGTTAAACTGCGATGTAAAGAAGGCATTTTGTACAAACACATTAGCCATGAGATGCCACAGAGCAACCTTCAGGAAATTTTGCGCCAGTTGAGTCTATACTTTATAATGGGTTGAGCTATACAGGACAGGTGCGATAGATTGAGCTATTGTAGGTAGCCGAAGGTCGAGGATTCCAGGGCACGTCCATGCTCAGGTATTGATAATGCTGATATGTTAGAGCTGAGTACTGTAAGGGGCTGTCATGCTGGCAGAGTGATAATGGAACTGTAACAACTGCCGTAAACATAGGGAATGGGTTTGCACTCCAGGTGAAACAGGGATAAATAGCGTACGCCATTCATCTTATACGCTTTGGCTAAATGTCCTTCCAAATACAAATTAACTGCTCCCTCTTAAGATCTTTATAACCACCTGAGCAGACCCTCCACAGGTACACGAATATACGTCATGTAGCGCCTGGCCACGGGTATAACGGTGAGCAGGGCCACATCGCATGATGATAATATAGTAATATAAGCTTTGTCACAACAGCCCATTTCATTTACTTTAAAAATTTCATATAAACAAAAAATTTGTACAGATTTATTTTATTTAGATGTTCAGAGAAATGATCGATGTGTCCGTTGAAATGCCAAACAAAACAGAACAGAACAATAATAGTAACAAATGTTCGGATGAGGAGGTCATAGTAGATTCAGGGGTTTAAGGTTCAAACGACCAGGTATTTTTACTATTAACTAGTCCTCTATATGAAAACGTCGTCTATAGCTTCAATTGTATCTAAAAAAAAAAAAAAACAAAAACAAAAAAGTTTGTTTTTACTGTCTGCTGTAAGAGATACTGCAAAAATGTTATTGTAGTTTTCTCGGTACAGCCCCTCGAACAAAACATATCCCTTGTCAACGTGTTTTCGGAATGATAACAGTGCCGTGAAAATCAGGACTGGTAGGAAAAATGATTGCAAAGACCATGTTTAGCACAGATTTCTCAGGATTATAATAAATAGCTTTATAGTGCACAGACGAAGTTTTCACACCTGATGCCTGGATGTAAAAAAGAAATGCAGTTAATGGTCGACTATTATGATTATTATTTATTAAAATCTGCTGTGTACAGTATGCACATTATGATTTGTTATGTCCTTCAAGCTGGGACATCGTAGACCTTATAGTATAGCATACAAGACAGTAATAAACAGCTGCTGTCATAAAGAGTTTTAAGTGGTCATCGAGCAAAAAACTGAGAGATCCACGATATTGGAGTAAATGTTGAAAGGCGTGATAAACAACTTTTGTGATAAAACGTAGAAGATTATCACTGATAGGAAAAGGACTCATCCATTTCGAAAATAAAGTGTAAAAGACAATGGTAAAACTCGAATAGAGCACAGTGTATGTGGTCATTCCTGATATCATATACTAACAATATAAGAGAATTTAAGAGAAAGATGCCTTCAGTCGAGCTATAACTGGATAGACGAGCATCTGTTAGAATAGCGTAGGCAGTTAAGGAGGTCATTGTTGAAAGTCAGAATCCAAGGGCTGAATTCCATCAGTCCAAATATGAATGGAATGATAATCCACTGTTACATTACAGACTCGAGATAAACATCGCCACTCTACAGACTTGAGGTAAACATCGCCACTCTACAGACTTGAGGTAAGCACCGCTTCGGCTATGTATCAATCAGTCAGGGAAACATCAGTTAATAACATAAATGCCAAATATCAATGAAATAGTTACCGAGATGAACGGAGATTTTTGCTGTCAGACCGCTGAAATGTAGAAAAACAAAATGGCAATGGAGTAAGACCTGAGGCGGATAGATCTGATTAGTGACTGTTGTTTTCCAAATAGTTTCGCCACATGTCAAGGTATTCGGAGATGCCCGCGTCTGAATTCGTTTTTAAAGGTTTCTATTTTCTTGCTTTAGAATATGTTTTTGAAGCTTTCCATTTCTTTCAAGGATTTACGGTAATTGGAATTCTTGACCAAGTTGCGGTGACATAAAGTGTCCATTGCTATCGATTCTTTCAATATAGGATTGAGCATAAGGTTATTTTTAGAGTTTTCTCTCTGTTCTGTTTCCTTCCACTACTGAGTTATTTGTTTTTGCAACCAGTTAAGTTACTTCCTTTTCCAAAGCACAAGAAGTTATATAAGACTAGCTGGGTACCCCACGGCCTCCGTAGGAAGTTTTTTTTTAGATATATAGTCCTGCGACTTAAATTTTTTTGGCCAACATGCGCACCTCGATGCTGATATTTTGGTTCATTAAACTGAATATTACTCAAAGAAAACGTATTTTGAACACGCCATGAGTCCCGCACGGAAGTGATGGCGGACAGAATGAATGATAGTTCGGCATTAAAAAATAAATAAAAACAACTGTGTAAATTCAATCAAAATAAAGAGTAGCCTATAACACAGTTGGGTATCAGTTGCCCACGTCTGTAATTTTATTTGGATTTAAATGGCTGCCGATTCCGACTTTATTGGACTACTAGATAAGTGCCACGCCCCCTGATCGCTCTTATTATATATATATATATGTGTGTGTGTGTGTGTGTGTGTGTGTGTGTGTGTGTTTCAGTGTGAGTGTCTGCTGATATCAGTCATGCTCTTAGGCACTTCTGGCTTTGTGTTTTAAACTCTTGCTAGGAATCTCAGAGATAATGTGCACTCATGTGTTTTCCTGAGTGTCTCTGTGTTTGTGATGACAACTGATGTCAACATTTCCAGCTGTGTCATTATATTGAAGTCCAACTGGGACTCTTATAGGGTTAATTTAACCATCCAGGTTTTCTCAGCTTGTAGCTGGCGGTTCGTGCTGAACGGGAAGAAATAATATGTGTGTGCAGAGAATGCCAGCATTGTTCTAGAATGTTCGACCGACATTGAATCCTTGCTCGCGATAGTTCTTTGTGTAGCTTAGGTGACAGCTTCATCCTGGCGCAAAGAAAGCAAGATCTAGCCTGCAGTCTGTACTAGACAGTGGAGTGTGGAATAGACAAAGGTCTATCAAGTTCGCCTCTGTAAAGGTGTGGTCGTGGCGCGATGTGACAGTGGAAACCGGCAACAGATAGAGATATGGAAATGCGAGAGAGAGAGAGAGAGAGAGAGAGAGAGAGAGAGAGAGAGGGAAGAGAAAGAAAGAGAGAAAGATACAAAGAGTGAGCGAGAATGGGAGGGTGAGGGCATATCGAGATAACCACCACGTAGGAGGTTGAGAGACGTAGCAATACCGGATGAGGCCATGTCACGAACTTTCTGGGTGTTGATGTTGAATGGGTGGTATTCGTGAGTTGTTAATGGCGATCAGGCGATGAATAGGGATAAGAGACATACAGGAACATTGAAATGAGAACAGGAATCTCCAGCGTCGGAATGATGCAGAATTTATTGCAGGTGCTTGATAATAATACAAACTTCAGGGCAGCTGTCTAATGCCGATACACGGCTCTCTCACTGTTTATTTACTATCACTGCATCGGCTCACTCTCTGCACGGAGTCGGCACAAGCCATCCAGGCGTTGCCACAGCATTCTCTCCGAGTCATACCCGGTACAAACAAAAATAAAATCGTGATATAGTACACACCATGACGTACTACGCACACACGAGATTTATACCATTTTGCACAAATGCGTAGGGAGTATCTCAGATATGTTCGATGATGCAATATTTCCACTGGCCAGCGTATGCACACACTCTTGCATAGACACAGTGTATACAATAACGATCTCCTAAACATCATTCATAACGCACACACGTGCACCCAAGATAATAATATATTTAACCATGATTCTTTACAGGGCACATTTTGAGACTAGTGAGAAGGATCATTACAGATCTCGACAAAAAAGCAGGCTTATACATCCAAGAAAGAAACAATAATACATATAATTTTATTATTGTACATGAGTCAAAGTCATTACCAACATCAAACTCGTCCTTCACCCTGTTCAGGATACAATTCAAAGACTAAATACATCATCATAACCCAATTTCAATCATGACATATTTCAGGAGAGACTGCGACTCCTCAAGCCATCTTCTTCCCGAGATCTGTGGTCTGTCACTTGTCCCCTGTCCTCATCGAGTTAACCTCCACCATGTTAACACATAGAAGGTAACTCTGTCCTTATAATTTCCGTCCAATCAATGTCTATTGCAACCTGACTTTCTCAGTCTATGTCCTATCCAGCGCTATTTCCCTCCGCCACTGTCTTCCTGCTTGGATGTCGGATAAGGTTTTCCCTCTAGTTATTCCTTTCAGAGTTTGTTTAATCTTCCCATCGTGTTTTGGAGTCTTTCATAGGCGTAACTGATGATTGATTCAATTATCGTTTTTGCATCTGCGTTGCATGTTTCAAGTGTTTTTGTTTGTTTGTTTTACGATGTAAATATTGCTTGGTTTTCAGTATCGAATAGATCTAACAATCACACAAACATTCATGTTTATTCATTTGTATGCAATGGACAGATAGCTAGGGGTGTTGAGAAATAAGGGGGGAGGGGGTAAATAGTTGTGAGGTCACGAGACCTTGATAAAATACAGAAATGAATAATGCATATCGTTAGACTACAGCCGGTTAGCGTGAAAATAATGGTTTGGGTTTGTCTCGAGTTTCCTGGAACAGGTCGGTCTGTTGAAGATAGGACTACGGGGGCTGTGATTAAGGAAAGGCGCCTTTCATAAAACATCGATTTTTTTTTTTTATCTTTTATGCTTTCGCAGCTCTATGCAGATTACGGACTGTTTTCGCTGGCCAGCTCTTCACGTCATTCACAGCCCATTTGGAACTCTTTCGTTTTCGTTTTCTTCCCATCTTTTCTAACATTCTTTTCCTTCACTGTGTGCAGTTTCCCCTCTGGAATGTTTTGGAGGGACTGAGTGCTAGACAACATTATCTCTGTTTGTTTGGGTGGGCCTGACAAACAAATCCATACTGTTTGAGATTTAGATTGATGCTAATGAGGGCGGAGGTGTCCGGCCCACTGCGGACTGGATGCCTGAATGTCTTTGAAACGGGTGAAGGTCGAATCTAGTGTACTTTTGTTAAAACACCTTATCAGTGCAAACACTATTTCCAGGAAATCGAAACTGTGTTATGATACAACCTTCTTTCTTGATACAAGATAACTGAATAGAAGCAGTTGTAGAGAGAGAGAGAGAGAGAGAGTTGTTTCAACATTGAGAAGGAAGTCATAACTATTGGACGATGGAACAAAAATTAAACTGTTTAAAGAAACGGCGTTTTTATGATCGGGCGTTTATGATTATACTCGTATTGATACAATGTCTGTCATGGTAGCTGACAAGTGAGCTAAAAGGTGGTTGTCAGGGATGGAGGGAGGGGAAGGGTGGGGGGGGGGGAGAGGGGGGCAGGCCGTACTCATAAAAGGAAACGGAGGCCCCGTGGCCATGAGTATAGACCTGGGCTTTTAGTTGAAAGTGTCGCGAGTGGGAGCCCTACAAGGAAATACAAATGGTTAGAAGTGGCTCAAAGGTCCGCTGGTGCCCTGAGCAAGGATACCGAACGTTTGACCCACTAGCCCGGCCTATGTCTTGGAAGTCCTGTGAGCCCGTTCCACACACTGAAGAGGTCTTGATAGTAAAAACTCGGATAAAGAGTGGGCGGAAACGCCGCTACACTTGCAAAGCTTTCAAATTTAAAAACGTTTACTGAAAGAGAAGGTAAAACGGGGGCCATAGATACAAGAGCTCAACGGAGGACAACTTTATCGTTATACGTTAGTGGCCGGGAACTGAGAGACACAGAGTTGTATAGAATTTGTTTCTTGTTTGTATTTGTGTTCGTTGTCAGAGACTTGAAGACAGGCTGGCGTGTTACATCTTTATCTTTTCACACGTTATTACGGGATTGTTAATAGGCTTCACATTCAGATTACATAGTGTGGCTGTCTACTTAAGGCCAACAGTTTGATAAATTTGGGGTATACATTGTATTACTAGAAATCGTCCGGATTAGATAGATATTATACAGATGGAGAGATTACTGAAATAATTATTTACATCATAAGATACGCAGACGGATAGACAGACAGACAGATAATTAGAGGCAGACACATACACAGACAGATTGAGAATCAGTCAGACAAATAAATTGAACGACAAAGACAAACAGATGGATGGATTGACAAAGGGATGAATGAAGAAAAGACGAACGTCGGATATTGGAGAAGTGTAAAAGATCACACTAATAAATTTTCCGGACCACTTATATAGCTATTACTGGCCATATCGATTACGCAAGTGGCATTTATGACCCTGGGTAAGTACAGCCCAAGGGCTCCAGTTCTCACTGAGATCGACACTAAAATGTGCGGTAAGCGGGCAATAGGATGCTCACCTCAACCTGCCATAGGTATGACCTGACACCACATTATAGAGACAAAATAGCACATCACACATTCTCACAGTAATTTGACAATAAAATCAATCAAACGAAGCCTGACAAAACCAAGGAATAAACGATTTTTGTGAACAAAACTTCCCTTACATAATTTGCTTACACATTTGACTCTGAAAACAGACTGGGTAACTCTTATGAGGTCTCAGGAAGTACTGACTGCGACTACTACAGAGAATGAGGAGTATAGAATAAACTGTGTGAGCAAGTTTGATCCTAGGTAGCTCTTACTCATTATACTTTGCCATCTCCTTGTCACTTTGCTAGCAGTTCTTCATTCCGAGCGTCCAGACTACCTGTTCAGTAACATGATGAACTCGATCATTGTTCCCATTGTCAGCAAGGAAACTTGATATGGGCTAGACCTGATTTGTTACCTCTGTTCCTGTTGTTGCCGTTGTTGATGTTGTTGTTGGTATTGTTAAAAATATTGTTACTAGTTGTTTGCTGCTCCTCTTACTATCGTTGTTGTTGCAATTACTGTTCTTGTAGTTGATATGAAAGATCTTTTCTTGAACACAAGTTCTTTGTTAGCAAAATGCGATTTATCTTATGATGTTTGTTTTTGTTTTGATTTTTTTTTTTTCATTTTCTTAAATTTCCCGTCACTGTTGACTCTAACGATTCTGTTGGACATATCAGGCTCGAATTATCAAAGATATTCATCTTTTGTACGTGACCAATTGCATTCAGTGAGAAAATCTTGGTTCCAAGTGCTTGTCTCCTAAAAGTACTCCAGTCTTGCTTATATATAATGATCTGAGACAACTTATATAATGTACCACTCGGTGAAGGACTCACTCACAATGCTTTGCACATAGACTGATTGCGCATGCCAAAGAGCAAACATCAGAATATCAGACAAGCTCTACTTGCTTTTTGTAGTAGGCCCAAGCTCTCATTTCTCAGATATGATAATGATATAGCCAGAAACATGTTGCATTTTCCTTTGATACGGTTAGGATGACCACCGTTGTTGTGCACCCATTATTGTTGTTATATAGTGTCTGGATAGTCTTGCAAAACTGCACTGGACTAGCAGAGATATGTCTCTACCGCCTATGGCAGAGGTACAAAGCAGCCTGTGATAAACATGTGAGACATTTGACACCTGACGCGCTTTTGAGATGACGTAAAAGTTGAAAATGCAGCCAAGAAAATATGGCGGGAAGTTGGTGGTTGTTAGCTTTGTTTGTTTGGGTTTTAACTGCCCCGATCATAGACATAACATAACATGAGTTGGAAGATGCTTTGATTTAGGAAGATGGATGGACGGTTGGATGGATGGATGGATTCCTTCGTTCACAAATCACCATGGATAGTATTCCTAGAGGCCGAAGAGAACATTTCTTTCAATGGCTTTAGAGGCCAGTGAGGGAGAAAAGTCACAAAAATTACCGCTGAACTTGGGGTGAGAGATGCTGCCTGGAGTTTTCAGTTGTTGTTTTTTTTTCCGACCCTTGGACTCTGTTGGTCTCGCCCGAATTTGCTTCCACTTTAATGTATAGAAAATGTCATTATTACGATATCAAGAATATGCTCTAGGGTAAAATATTCCCGTCATCATGACGATTCATCATTCACGAGTCCCTTAACCCTTTCCAGGGTCGTCACGGTGGGGGCGTTGCATTGCTGAACGCTGCACCACCTGACGATTATAGTTAAGGGCTTGGGTAGTGGCAAAGCTCCTCCCTGTCTACTCGGCAATCTTGTCCGTCCATTATCTTGCAATAATTCTGTAACATCAAACATCAGGCACTACTGTCATAATCATGAATCTAAGGCCTAGGGTGGCTGACAATCTGACATTACCAGAATGCTGTGAGTTATTATTTCTTGATAATCTCATCCAAATCACATGGACCACGGGTTTGAAATCAGTACAGTTCTGAGCGGGAAAAGCCATTAACTGCACCCAAGAGGACAAGCCTGCGTGCCCGTCCAAGTGGAAGACGCAGGACACAAAGATGTGTGCAGACAGCACAGTATGGACGAGTACACCTGCAGACTGTAGTGAAAATGAACTCGCTGCTCATCCTTGCATTGACTAATTCATCAGCTATGCTCTCTGCTGTCTGCTGTCTGCTGGCCACACCCGGCCCTAGTCATTATACCCAGCTGTGTGATGTGTTTTTCCAACCTCCGAGCCCGGACGGCGTATTCTCAGACACATCCCTATGTATAATGTATGATGATAAGAGCTGTTATGTCTATGCCAGGAATCCTCAACCTGTGGTAAACATGTCCCTTGCTCTCTGATCAGCTTTACCTTTCAGGGAATTTCCGAATCAAAGCGAGTCAATTCAGTCGACTTTTTGGTTTTACCCGCTGTTTACCATCCCCTCCACATTTCTATGCCAGGAAATGTCCATGTTTAATAGATTGATGCCCTTTTTGGACGTCAATTTTGTTTCTTTATACTGTTTTGCTTTTGTTTTTAAATTTTTTATTCTATTTATTTTTTCACCGTGTGCAAATATTCAAACATTTCGTCGCCCCAGAATTACATTATGTCATCTCCAATTTTACCGTAATCAGAGATTTCTGGTTCAAGGACAATAACTT
>JBCAUA010109260.1:0-10061 GCA_038406235.1 Peronia verruculata
TTTTTGCGGAGTTATCTCCCTTTTCTCAGGGTTCCAGAGAAAGCTTGCAGGCAGAGCCTCAGGGGTTAAATGGTTAATTTACATGTAGAGAAAAACTTGATCGTATACATATACCAGCCGAACTTCCAGTAAATTCACACATGGTCAGACTGAGAAAACCTTATGAAGAATTTTGAATGTTTTGGAGTAGGTTCCATATTTAGACATTTACTTACTCACATTCTGCAAAAGCAAAATCTGCCAGTGTCATCTTTACTCAAGATTAACATCATTTTTCAGAGCACTACCATGTACATTGGGACATGAGTACCACTCTCTTTATGTGCAGGTTTCTGGGAAAGCATCTCTGATTTCACACTGGGGATCAAGTGTTTTAGACCTGCAAGCCCGTGACTTTTTGATAAAATTTCTCTTATGACCATGGTATCTCCGTTACCAAATTTCTTATTTATCCAGCACTATTTTGCCTCAGTTGCCAAATTTCTTTTTTATCCAGTGATCTTGCTCTTACTAAAGATAAGTTGATTATGGCATCAATTGATTCTCTTTTAGAAAACCATAATAATTCATAGCCATCATTCATCATGCAAAAATTTATGTATATACATTTGTTCAGCACTGAAGAAAGTATTGACAAATACAGGTTCACTAAATGCTTCTTTTTTTTTTCCCTTATTTTTGACAGTTACGAAGAGAAGGTCGTGTGACAAACGTCAGTGATGTTGTCAGCAGAGGTCAGAAGATCAAGGCTAAAGTTCTGTCCTTCACAGGAAATAAACCTAGTCTCTCAATCAAGGTGAGTATAGTTACAGAGTCAGATAATCTCAGTAGCTTTAGATTTTATTTTATGTAATGTCACATTGCCAGGTGATGGAAATTGCGCTGTTTCTGTTCAGGAAGCCTACCGTCATCGAGATTAAGCAGAACTAAAAGGAATGTATAATGCTAATTCATACAGTAAACTACATCTGTTGTCACCTTATATCTCAGACACTACACTTATTCATGAATTATGAAATTCATTTGGAGCTTCAGATAATTTCTTGAAATTCAGTTTATTCATCATCTGCTTGAGCTTACTGTGCAACTAAAGTTATATATTGTGTTTTTCATAAACCTATCATTGTTCAGTCCTTTTCAGTTTACTTTTTGTATCAGTTTTGTTGTTTGTTTATTTTGTTTTTCTTTTTTTCTTGGAGAGCAGATTTTATCAGCAGTCTTGGCTCATTGTCCTGTCATTTGATTTTCAGTTATGTCAAACTATTCTCTAATTCTATTATGATATTTTGTGCAGGATGTAGATCAAACAACAGGGGAAGACCTCAACCCTGGTCGTGTACGTGTTGGTGGAGAAGTCAAAGGAGAAGAAAATGTTGCCCGTAACCCTGATCGCCCCAGCACCTTGCCATTGGTGGATGCTCCTGAACTGGAAGATGCAAAATCTGAACTGAAGACATTCAAAAGACTCTCATCTCCCCAGCGGTGGGAATTGAAGCAGATGATGGCAGCTAATTGTATTGACATTACAGCGTTACCAGATTTTGATGAAGAAACAGGCCTGTTGCCTAAAGAAGATGACTCAGGTATAACAAATAACTATTAGTTTTGAAAGAGTATCATCCATATAACAAAAATTTGTGCCTCTCTTGATGAGGTAAAATCAGTTAGATGTCAAAGAGGCTTCATTTAGAAAATCAGATTTTACTGACCATGGTGTCACAGGGTTAACCATGAACATGATTGTCTCAGTACAGAAGAATTGTAACTAAATAATCTATACACTGTAAAGAGTGCATTCATTTCCTTCTCAGTTCACTCTGATTACTCTCTGCATGAGAAATTTTGCATCAAATTCATTTCACCCCAATGTATAACTGCTCTAAGATTTCTTATGATGAAATGGAAATGCCACATTTTGAAAGAGTTATTTGTGTTAAAGAACTCAAGTAAATGAACACTGTGATTTTATTGCAAACTGATTGTCTTTGCAGATGAAGATGTAGAGGTAGAGATGGTGGAGGAGGAACCGCCTTTCCTGCGGGGACATGGCAGACAGTGGGTAGAACTTAGTCCTGTCAAAATAGTGAAGGTAAAGTGTTGAAACTGCCCTTCTTTATTGATTATAAAAAGTGAACTTCAACCTAGTGGAAGTAGAGTTGAGTTTTTTTTTTTTTTTTAAACCTTTTTTCTTGTTTTTCTTTTTGTTTTTCTCTTGATTTACCTGAGATCAAACGTAATCAGCATTGATAACGTTATTGATTGATATTGTTTGCCTTTCACATTGAAGTACTGACAATACAGATTACAAAAATAGTTAATGAAATAATGTAAGTGATGCTTTTACTGTCAGTCACACTGGATGAAACAGCTATCCTCCAGTTACTACTGAGTGTGATTACAAGCCTGAAATCATCGTGTGATCATATTGTTTCCATTTTTGTACATAACAGAATCCAGATGGCTCTCTGGCTCAGTCAGCTATGATGGGAAATGCTCTGCAGAAAGAAAGACGAGAACTTAAGCAAGCCCAGAGAGAGGCGGAAGTCAATTCTGTACCTGCTGGACTGAACAATGACTGGATTGACCCCATGCCAGAAGGCAAGAGAGTAAATCAAGCTTGTGTACTCACAAGCAGATCATTGTTTACATAAGATCCCATGCAATAATAGTAAACACATACTTATCCTCTCACAAACTCAAAGATGCTTCCTTGAAGAAAAGTTACTATTTTAATATTAGTTTCATTATTTATAGCAGTCCATTTCAATAACTATTTATGGTGCAAATGATTCTGATTAAGATTATCTGGGGGATTGGTGAGTAAAGGAAGCCTTTGTGTCATTAAAATTAACTTCATGACTTTTTAAGGTGTCCTTCGTACTTGTTTTGTAATGGTTATTATTTTTCTTACACATCTTAGTGCTGCAGGGAACATCCATTATTTTGCTGAGGATAGAAATGTGATGAGAAGGATAAATGTTGACTCATTTATGTTATCACTCATCTCTGTTGTCAACTTAAACAAAGGATTTTATTTTGATGCTATGGTTATTTTTAGCAAAATCCATGTTTAATTGAAAACTACTGACTACTAGTGGCCATATTTTTTTATTTTTTTTTTCTCTTTGAGATCATATGGAGATATCGTGTCCTCAGTAGAAGCAGTTTCTTTCTGAAATATTTTATTCATTCTAGGAGCCTAAATGTGAAACAGAAGCAGATTGTCAGACTTCATGTAAACTTTAATTCATGTGGTTTGTTGGTAGATGGAGGACGCAATCTAGCTGCCAACATGAGAGGCGTGGGCCTGGCCCCAAAAGAAGAGCCAGAATGGAAGAAACATATCAGTGGTGGTGCCAAAGCATCCTATGGTAAAAAGGAAAAGAAATCTATCATTGAACAAAGACAGAGCCTGCCAATCTACAAACTGAAAGATGCCTTATTGAAGGTGAAGTATTTCAGACAAAAGGACATGTGAATATTTCACTTTATATCTTATTTATATGGTGGATGATATTCTAAATTTCACTAAGAGAAATAGTAAAAGCCATCATACGTTTTCTAAATTTTCTTTGAAGTTTTAAATGAAATAACTAGTAGGTATTAGAAGTTAATGATAAGGAGTATTGTCCCAATTATTCCTTTATTTGTATTTTAGATCATACTCTTGAAATGAACCTGGATGAGATCTCTAAGGCATTTTGAATCATTTCATGAATGAAGAATTAATTTAATCAAACAGTACATTGATTAATTTTGTACATTGTCATGTTTATAGCTGGCCCCGCGGTAAATTGCATTTCAAAGTCTCAAAAAATGCATGTGAAATGCTAAAAATTGCAAAAACACCAAAAATTGCAAAGAATGCAAGTTAAATAAGAGAAAAAAATATTTTGACTTCTCGCAGAATTAGCTATTAAGTCATTTTTATTGTAAAGTTTGATTACAGTCTGATGTACAATTTCAATTCCAAGAGTATCCTTGAAAAATTCATGAAACATCTGAGATTGGATGTTTCATTTCTTTCTTTTTCTGTTCATAAGCATCATCGTCCTGGTATCCACTAGAGAGCTGTTTCATAATTAATATTAATACTGATATTTCTAGTCATAGATCCTTTAGGGGATTGACAAGAATAACAGTACCAGAAACAAATTTCCACAAAATTCACATGCCACAAATTTGCTATTAAGCTCTTGGCATTTTTTTTTTAAAACTACATTTATACCACAAAAAGAAAGAAAAAACCCCAAAAAATCAGCACTCTGTCTTGGCAAAATCTGATTGAAGTTGAAGATGGAAAAGCTGCTGTCAAATATAGCGTCTGCAGAATTTATCAGACACCTCCCTTTGCGCATCAGAGATAAGCTTCCATCTGCCAAACCAGCATACTAACACTAGTCCTGAAAAATGGACCATGCCTGCAAAGTTAAAAACAGACCTAAGCTTAACTGGTATGTTTGCTGGCTAAACTTCTTACAAAACAGCAAGATTTTGACAGCCTCTTTCTGCTACTTGTCTGTCTCTCCATTTTCTGTGAAAGGTTTTGATTACATTTTAGATCTAGAGTCTAGATCTAGATCTAGACTAGATTTAACTAGATCTAGATCTGAAGTTTAGATCTATCCAGTAGACCTTGCAAAACAATTGATCCACACCACTAGCGTAATTGTAAGTAGGGAAGTAACTTCTGTTTGACTGCACTGTAAGACTGGTGACTTTTTTTTTGTTGAAGAATCAATTCATCGTCGAAGATCTCTCAGGGACTTAGGCTTACAGAAAATAAATCCACCACAATCTAAATCTACCACTCTCCAGTGTCATCTGAACATAAAAAAAAATTTTAAAAATCGGCAATCTGAGAAGGGACATCACTCGCGATCACTGGAGGACTGATTGTGTGCTTATCTTTGGACATATTCGCTTTTTTTTTTTTCTCCTCAAATATAGGGGGAAAAGGCAAAAATTGCGAAAAAATCGTGGCGAGGTACAAAATCTCGGCTGCAACACGGCTAGGGGCAGAAATTGCGGCCACAAGCAATGCAATTTTCTGGAAGGCCAGTTATAGTCCTATTAATGTATGTAAATAACAAATGAGTCATGAATTCTAATCCACCAACATCTCATAGTATCAGTTTCACTGAATCCAAGTTAGCAAATGAGAAACCCTTTCTTTTTTTAATGTCCAACATTGTTTTGCTGTGGTTTACAGTTGTTTTTCTTTTCTTATCTGACATATACTTATTTGTCAGGTTTAGTTCCATCAGCAAACACAGTAGATGACAAATATCTACAATATACAAATATCTCTGTATTTTTATGTATTCAAGGCTGTGTCAGACAATCAGATTCTGATTGTAATTGGAGAGACTGGTTCAGGCAAGACCACCCAGATTACCCAGTACCTGGCCGAGGCTGGGTACACCACCAGGGGCAAGATTGGCTGCACCCAGCCCAGGCGTGTGGCCGCCATGTCTGTGGCCAAGAGAGTGTCAGAGGAGTTTGGTTGTCGCCTGGGTCAAGAGGTAAGAAAGGAGTCTGGTACAAAGAATCTATATGATGGTGCAGAAACTAGCCGTACAAGTGTAAAGATTATAACAAATTTGACTTGATCATGCAATCTAAACATCCTACTTGAAATATTGTCTCCTTAAAGTTTAACAGAAATTGATGATTTGATATTACATAATACCTTTAAGGTGCAACTGACAATCTTCGTAGTTAGTCATTTATTTGTGAGGGATATGAGTTTTTATCATGTTTTTTTTAAAATTCAGAATCACATTAACTGCAAAGGTAAGTGTTTTTAATTAAAGTAAATGCACTGCTCCTATATTTTCCTTTTTGTTTTTGATCTGAATGAAAGTGATTAGATCAATCTAATGTACATGAGTTAACGTGTTTATTTACGAATGCAGGTTGGATACACAATTCGTTTTGAGGACTGCACCAGTGCTGAGACAAAGATCAAGTACATGACAGATGGTATGTTGTTGAGAGAGTGCCTTATTGATGGAGATTTGACCCAGTACGCAGTTATCATGTTGGATGAAGCTCACGAGAGAACCATTCACACAGATGTGCTCTTTGGCCTGCTAAAAAAGGTAAAATAAAAACATAATCCCTAAAGGTATCAGTGACAGCTAGCAGACGTTCAAGATTTCTATAACATGTCCTCATATTTAAGAAATTACAGCTTTATTAAATACTGATTATACTGTCACTTGATGATAGCTCGAGTGCAAATTATAATCAGTACTTACATCCTTGATTTCATATTTTAATTTAATGTTTGACATTTGACATTTGGAATATATTGTTATGTTGTGAAAGCTGTGTCAGATGTAATGACAAATTTATTTTTGTCACTTTGCTGATAATTACATGAAGAAATCAGATTTTGATCTATCAGTTAAACATCTGCATTGCCTTCTATTACTTTTGGGGGAAATTGATGACATAGTTAGCCTTCTGTGTACAAGAACCCCTAAATATCACACATGGTCAACTTGTGTAAATTATTTTGTTGAACTTGTTCTCAGTACTTTGGCTGTTCTGCTGGATTTGGTTTGGTAGCAAGCTTTATAAACTTAAAAGAGACTATTATTTTCTTCCTACATATTGTTTGATGTTACTTACTGAACTCATAAAATCTTACATCATGTAATATTACATTTCAGGCTGTAAAAAAGCGACCTGATTTAAAATTAATTGTGACATCAGCTACATTGGATGCCGTGAAATTTTCTCAGTATTTCTACGAAGCTGTAAGTAATTGTATTTTTTATATGTAGCATTAAATAAATTTATTTTATAATTTTTTTAATATTTCGATAAAATTTTTGGAGTGTCAAATGTTGGAGTTTGATTGATTGATTGATTTTATTATTTTTTGGTTTCATAGATGTACTTTATTTTTCTAACAATTAGTAGATATTGTGTAGAAGAAGCTATTAATATAACAGGAAAGTCAAACTTCTGACTTTAGTTGGAATTCAGACTTTTTGGTTGTGCTGACTTTCCTATGTTGGCTGACCAATTGCCAACATTTACTATAGTGACTCCACAAGGCAGCCGCAGTTTGATAGTAATTAGCGATAGAAATTGCACGCAATGACCATGAAACCTGAATTAGCAAAGAGTTATTCTCATACCGTGGACGATAGTCGAGGCGGTTGTTTGAATATTGCCATAGTAGTTTGTAGCGCTTAATTCCTCACCCCTGACAACATGGAGTCAAGTGGTTGTATGGAAATTGTTGATGGAAAAATCAGCGCAAAATTTTCTGATTTTTTTGTGACAACAATTTGACATCCCTGCATGTAAGATGGTGATTAGTCTTATGATGTTGTGTGTGCATAATACAAAAGAATTGAATTGCCAGTTTTGGAAGATTAAGTATCTGTTCAGTGTTTGAATTGGATACCTCAGTACCAATCCCAACTTCTGTTCTTATGTTTTTTTTAGACCTGGGAACTAGCCACGGAGTGAACGTAACTCTCTGTGGCTAGCTGCTGCCTGTTAATCTGGACAACGGCTGGCAATAGTGCTTTCTTTTGTTTTTGACTTGTGACCATTGACTCCACCCAGTCTTCTAAATGACACAATGTAGACCTACATCCGACCTCTGACTGACTATGTGTTTCCTCAAATCCCTCCCCTGCCTCCACCTTTTTTTGACACATAATACTAGAAACTAGTCACCGGTAGGAAGGCTGTAATTACAAATACATGTCAATTACTTAGGGATGTCAGGTTTGTCACCCCCTGCACACAGACCATTCTATTACACATTCATGCATAATCCTAGCATAACTCATGGACCAAACCATTTCATAAAAGGGTGTATTGACGTTCGTGTTATAGTATCTCAATGTAAACTGTAAGGTATCACCTTCTGGCCTTATAGATTTCGATCATTTTTCTTAGATCAGATGGGTCAGCGTTTGACTTCACATGGCTACAAATAAATGTTTACAATTGGTCAAATAATGGCATAAAATGAGAGCACAAGTGAGCTTTCTGGTATGTAAATGAATAGATACATAGATTGCTTCAGCTTTTTTACATGCATAATAATAGCTCACTTTTACCCTCAGCAGTTTGATTACTGGTCAGTGCGAAATGTTGAGTAGAACATGTGGTTGGGAATGCATAGTTGTTGTTCACTGTGGAGTAACACTTTTCCCCTCCAGCATCACTATTTTATGTTGGACTATAGACTTTCAATGTACTTGAGATGACTTGGGTAGAACACGTGGCCTTTGATTCCTTTCTGTCTTACAGGAGTTCATCATTGACTAGTACAGGCTGTCTCATACTCTTACCAACTAGTATTTCCATTTAGCGTTGAAAGATCATAAAATGAGTTGCAGCTATGCATTTCACTTAATGATAGTTTGACAAAATTGGCGTAGATAAACCATTAAAGTCTCAGCGAATGGCAAGAAATATCACACTGGAGCCAGTCAATATGAATATACTACTGTTGTATTATTAAGTAGCGAGTCACCTGTGGTATATATACCACCATCGCATTACTTAAGCTAATTGTTTGAACTAACCTTCATGAGCAAAAAATGTTCTTTTTGTAGTTACTTCCAAATTTCCTCGATATGTATATATTGTTTTTGTTATGGCTGGGGTCCTTAACATATAAATACTTTGTCATACATAATGCACTTTCAGAGCAGTAAAGTTAGGCTGGATTACAGTGGCTCATTTATGATTTACTTCTTATAAATTAGACTGTTTTTCTCTGGGATAGTCTGAAGTAACTGCATACATCAGTACATTTTTATTGTTTTCTTGATTTTCTAATTTGCATTTACCATTCTGACTGAAAAAAAGTAACTCACTTTTGTATTTTGTTTGATTTTACAGCCTATTTTCACAATTCCTGGTCGCACCTATCCTGTAGCCATTCTGTACACAAAGGAGGCTGAGACAGACTACCTGGATGCTTCTCTGATAACAGTAATGCAGATACATCTCACAGAGCCACCAGGTAAACCAACTGTCAACATTTAAAAAAGTAATAGCATTTATGAAGTGCTGATGTTAAGTATCAGAGACAGAGAACAAGGTGAATGGTGCCCACTTTAAGATCATACTCACCTTGAGAGGTACAGTTTAATGTCAGTAGCAAGACATGTTATTTATATACAGTGGAACTCGGATATTACAAAATTGGATGTTGCGAAATCTCGATTATAAAGAAAAGAATCTCTATTCCCGTTTTATTTCTTTATTCTAATATAATATCAGATTTAGCGAAATGCCAATCCTCCAGATCTGGCTTATAGAGAAATAATTTTTCCTGAAAGTGACCCGTAAAACCACATGGCAGCGTGACGAAAATGGTTATGCAAAGTACTGCGCGCGCGACCAGCTTTTTGTTTGCTTAACCACTCTTAACAATGCCCACGGGCGCCGATTACATACTGGTGGCTAAAAGCGAGACAATGTAAGCATGATACTTATGCAAATAGACTAGGGCCCAGGTAAGTCAACCTGGGATGGGGCGATGTTTCTTTGTTTCGTGGAGGTGAAATTAAAGCGGTTTGGGAAGGGCATGTCGGGTGGGGGAGATGAGGAGTAATCATTAAGGTGTTATGAATGTTCTGCCAAATCGTAACACGCAAAGACAAAGGTCTAGGAATGACGAGTAAAACCACGTGGCGGCATGCCAAAAATGGTTAAACTGAGCGCATGGCCAGCTTTTTGTTTGCTCATCCATTCCTAACAATGCCGCCCCGGCTCTGATTACACACTAATGGTTAAAGGCGTGAAAACATTTGCATGATATTTATTCAATAGGCTAGACCCAGGTAAAACAACCTGTGGTAAGAACGGTGCATGCAGATAAAAGCAAAGTGGTTTGGGCAGGATGTGCAGGGTGGGGGGAGACGAGAAGTAATCTTTACCGTGTTAAGGGGAGGGGGGGGATGGCAGCTGGATTTATGAAATTTGGGTCATTTTTCCGTTTTTGGCAGTTTTGGCTTCTATAGCATCTTTAGATCATGAAACAACAAGGATAATTACAGATTTTAGACGTTTAC
>JBCAUA010109271.1:0-10061 GCA_038406235.1 Peronia verruculata
CCCCGCTCTCCCCCTTCTCCCATCGCCCCCCCCCCTCCTTTCCCTTTCCTCCTAGGAGGGGCAGAGTGACCGGAAGGAGGCGGTGATCTATGAAGCACAGGTAATAAGGAATAGAGGAGGGACGGGAACGACCCCGTGACCGAGGGATTAGATGTCTGCCTCTCCACTATAGCGTTAAGCGTGTTGCAAGCTCAAATCTTATAGGGGGTTGGGGGGGGGGGGAGGGGGGCGTAGGAAAAAGATTAGAACTTCCTTTCTTTTTTCAATGATTCAACAACTGCCTGGCTTTTTGGATGGAGAAGTCCGATATCTAGCCCTCTCGGATAAGGACAAATATATTTTGAATGTCCGGTACGCCCTTTACGCGCTTTAAAAAAAAGCCTTGGCAGTTAACAGATCAGATGAAGAGTTGGCGACGCCGCTAGTGTCGGGCAATATCTCCAAATTCCAAATTTTCACCAAGGAACGTTACCATAACGTGGGCAAAACGGGGCACGCACTTAAAGTGGAGATAATTTTACTTTCTAAGAGGGATGAAAGAAGACTACAAACAGAGGAGAAACCACGGCCTTTGTGAGAGACTATTGTGCAGGTCAAACCAATACTGCCTTGTGACTTATTAAAGTGTTTGGCAAGCGTGCGCACTTCGATGTTGGTGTTCTGGATGATTAACCTGAATACATGTACTACTAAAAAGAAAGCGTGTTTGGTGTTTTGACCGAGTCGTTCTATCGAACGTATAATTGAAGGGTTCCATGGAAAAATTCGTGATGTCACATTTTGACACTTTTGAGAAGTTGAAATTTGCCGGCTTTGCGTGATTTACTACTGATTACCGTAAAATCCATTGTGAGTTCTCGTTTATCTATTCTTTATCATACATAAAAAAAAAAGTATCATGATTTACCCAAATATTTTGAAATATAACAATACTAATGTGTAATGATCTGAAGTTTCTGAAACAGACATCACGAATTTTTCCAGTGAACCCTTCAACTGGAGTCAAACACTCTAGCGAATTTTCTACACAATTATTATCACTTTTTTAGAATAACGTCAAACATAGTTATCTGTTTTTAAGGCTTGATGGAAGTATAAAAATGTTTCTTTATTGTCTTTTCTTATTTTTCCTTATGTAAATATAATTTATGATTGTTATTTTGATTCTAAAAAAAAAAAAAAATTAAAAAAAAATTCAATAACTTCATTTTCTCTCTCCACTTTTGCCGTGGCCATTGTATGATGTATCGTCCAAACCAACCGTAGATTCTATCACCTAATCAAAGCATATTTTTCATGTTTAATTCATGCATTTATATCAACCTTTGCATTTCTGCAGACTTATATTGCCGGGGAGTCTCTGTCTTGACTTCGCCCCCCTGTCTTGACTGCAATTGTTCCCTTTCTCTCCGAAACCAGAGAACTCCATATTTATTCCTGCTCTTTCACTGTATAGAAATTTAACTTCAGGTAGATATAACTATGCCACGTTACAAAATGCAACATGTGTCACACTAACTTTATTGAAATAACTATAGACACTAAATATACCTTTTCAGAACGCCAGTTTTGTTCAATTTTTGTATCTGGTTTTTGTATCTTCAGGCTCTATCAAGTGACGCAATCGAAAGAGATCGACAGACGAAGAAGATGTGAGAAGACAAGGCATGATCTTCAGGGCCCAGGCCATGAGTTGGTTAGTGGTTTTTCAGCCAAAGTAAGCTCACGACGATTCATAGGTGCTGTGCTTGTCAGCCAACAATGCCTTTCACGGAGAGATAGATACTGCACAATTGGACCAACGCTCATCAAACTCCATAAATTCAGTCACAATATGCACTGCGGCAGATGGAGCTGACAGTATATGCAACTTCAGATCTTCTTCAACACCCTGCATAATCAAAGGGGGCAACAGCGATAGTAATGCAAATCATGTGGTAAAGACTTCGAAACTTGGAACAAAATGGTTGAAAGAACTTTACAAAGCCACTACAATTTCGGCAAGCTGACTTTGCCTCAAACAGGGGCTGTATTCCAAATCAACAATATCACCAAGCTCTCTGTCAATACGCGGATGAAACACGTTCATACCTTACCGTTCTACACACGGGGTTGCGTGTGCGTTCGTGTTCGGATCAAAGTGAAAGTAGAGCGAAACGGAGAGTTGCAAGTAGCTCTACTGGTATCCAAAGACACTGGAGGTGAAAACACCTGCACAAAGCGCTTCTTGATAGAGACTATGGGGCACGTTCGGCAGGCAATGTCCGGGAAAATGTTCCAACTTTGGACATTCAGAGACTGCGTGGCTGAAAGTTTCATTGGACAACGTGAGACTGAATTGTTCTTACCTGTTAAAATGCCAGGCATACCAGATGTTCAGCTCACAATTGAGAATCTTAAGAATCAGGGTTACATTCAAGAGGATATGCTTAAACTAAAATGGAATGTCGAGGTTGCAGAAATGTTAGAGGAACCTTAAAAGAAGAAGCACGCACGCACGCACGCACGCACGCACGCACACACACACACACAGAGTAAGGATACAATCTGAAGCTGCATTTAACAGGATAATGTTATAATCGAATGGAATACTGACTGGTGAGAGCTGCATAGTAAAGAGACAGTGTTCATGCAGCGGGATGACTTTAACATTACAGTCAAAATCGACTGTGATTTTCTGGAGGTGCTGGAGCAAAGAATTATGAGTTTCATTTAACAGGCGGTTCGCATCGAACGATAATTTTATGGAAGTATTGGAATATTAAACAGACGAACTCTATATTGGGATTTTATTTATTATTAATTAATTAATTATTTGCTTGAATGTCCTCTCTCCTTCACCAAATAGCTTATACTTCAGTGACTGCTCGAATGAACACTGAATAGATTAGATTTATTTGTACGTTTATATATAACTAGCTGGGTACTCCACGGCCTGCGTGGGAGTTTTTTTTTTAAAAATATATAGTCCTGCGACTTAAATTTTTTGGCCAGCATGCGCACCTCGATGCTGATAGTTTGGTTCATTAAACTGAATAATACTCAAAGAAAACGTGTTTTGAACAAGTCATGTGTCCCGCACGGAAGTAATGGCGGACAAAATAAATGATAGTTCGGCATTTAAAAAATAAAACAACTGTGTAAATTCAATCAAAGTAAAGATTAGCCTATAACACAGTTGGGTATCAGTTGCCCACGTCTGTATTTTTATTTGAATTTTAAATGCCTGGCGATTCTGACTTTATTGGACCATAAGATAAGTGCCACGCTCTCTGATCGCTCTTATTATAGAGATTTCTTGTTTCTTCTTGTTCTTCCCATTATTGTTCTTGTCCATGTTCGCCTTGCTCTTGATAGTAAAACATATATTGGTCTAACTGAAGGGACAGCTTAGATTAAACTTCGAAGGCATCAATCAGCTTTTTAATTTATGTGTGTCCCCTTTCAGTCCTAAAAAAAAGTGTAATTATCTCGACCTTATGTGCCTACCAAGTTTGGTAAGAATTCTTGTGGATAGAAATTTGGAAATTTAGCAAGGACAGCCTCGTTTCCGCCCACTCTTTCGTGCCATTTTCAAATGCCAGGGAATCTTTACCTGCTTAAGTCGGTACATAGGGTATATCTAAAATATATTCGCTCTTGTCCTAAAAGATTGGACGTCGGGCTTCCCTACCCAAGAGGTCAGGGGACAGTTGAGTCATTTAAAAGGCAAGTTTTAATTAATCTTTCTCTCCCCCCTCTCCCCTGACAGGATTCGAACCCATGACATAAGTATTTGCCGAGGAGCAAACGTCTAATCTCTCGGCCATGACCTACCCTCCCTTTTCAACCAACCTTTTCAGCACTTATAGGTCGATCCCAAGGTACATGTGGATCGGGTTTGCCCCTTTTCAATAGCCGTAACAACCATGCAGCGATCTTCACTTTGTGATCCCTCGCTGGGGCCTGGGGTTATTAGGTAGGTTCTCTGCACCCACCTGCAGACGGTGAAAGTCTGCCATCGGTGGACGGTCTCCCAAGAAGTGCCATACTCGACATTCCAGGAGCTACATCTCTTCTCTCTCTCTCTCTCTCTCTCCTTGTTCCTGTTTTCTGTCCCGCTCTCTTACCCGGTACCTCTCATTTCCTGTATACTTGATCAGCCATTTTGGTGTGTAAACGTATCTTATAGTGTTAGGCACAATATAGCTGATGTGCCATGAAATCCTAGCACAAACAAACAAACAAACAAACAAACAAACAAACAAACAAACACTGTCCGTGATATTGTAATTCCTTCTCTCTTTTACTCCTTTTCAGGCCACAATGGTATTCTTTCCCATGGAGACTTTTTGGCCTCATCAGGCATGAACATTGTCAAAGAAAAGTATAGAGAACTGGGCATCGGACGAGACCTGTTTCAGCGAGTCATGGAGGTATGTAGATCTTAGTCTAACTCACTATATAAGTGAGGGATCGTCGTGGCCATGTTGTGTGGCGTCTGCTCCATGGTGAAAAACTGACGTCTTGAAGTTGCGAGTTAGGCACGCGGATGTTACTATTGGAAGACAGACGGACAGGAGGCTCGAAACCTGCAATTCTTTCAATGAATCTCTGCTGGCTTTCTCGGGGTAAGGAAGCCCGACGTCTAGCCTCCTCCGATAAGGACGACTATATTTCAGAGGTGTACATTAGGCAGGCGAAGAAACCCTTTCAAAATCGATGAATAGTGGGCAGGTATACCTGTCTGGGCAAAATTTCCAAATTCCAATTTTCTGTCCTCAGAAATTCTCACCCAAAAACAGGCAGTCACTTAAAGCCGAGATAATTCTGTTTTCTTAGGACTGAGAAGCTTAAGAAAACAAAGTAACAAACAAAATAAGTATCATTATGTAGTGACTAGTATTATTCGTAAACCTTTTCGGGACATGCAAGATATTCATAGTGATTATTCTTGTCCAAGCAGTATCTGGGAGCTATTCTAATCTCTTGGCAATTCGTAGGTTCGCACCACTGAGGGAACGGTAAAAGTATATCTTTGCAGTGTTTATTATATCTTTCCGAATGAAATCGTCCGATTTAGTCCCCCCCCCCCCTCTCCCGTCCTCCCGTCAATTTGAATTTTCGAAAAATTGCTCAGTCAGGCGCACATCACATAGAAGAAAATAGATGGAAGGGGGAGGGGGTAGTGGGAGGGAAAAGGGAACAGGGAGAAGGGGCAGAATAGTGCAAAAATAACTTCCCAAATTGTACAAGAATCAGAAGAAAAAAAATTAATTTCGCCGCCTCGAACATTTGTAATTTGCAAATCTCATATAACATATCAAAACTGCATGAGTACCAATTACTCCTACAAACCTCGTCAACTACTTTGCACGAGGCGATGGATAGACCAATAATAATAATAATAATAATAATAATAATAATAAGAAGAAGAAGAAGAAGAAGAAGAATCGTAACAAAAAGCTATTCTGCTGGTTTTGGGGGAACAAAATAAGAGACTGCTTTGATGGTAAGAGCTGTTCCACATTTTTAATGTCTCCATCAGAGAGAGCGATAATCCTACTACAAAATACACTGGTTTTTCATAAAAATCCCGATATGACACAGCGACTTGATGCAAGCCGAAAGGACAGAGGCTCTATGGGACTCAACTATCATGTAAAAAACAGGGCAACACTTCGGCACCAGAAAATCCCCAATTTATACCGTAAAACTAAAGCAAAAAAGTGTTAAAGTGAAACAAAAATTTCTCACCAGAAAATGTCAAACGGTTGCAATAAAATCACAGGGAAAAAACTTGTAACCAAATAGAGAGTAATTAATTGTAAAATCACAGAAAATATCTCTAAACGTACACGCAATTTTTAGAGTATGGCAGTTACTTATGACACGATTCATAGCATAACCCATGTCCCTGAGAATATCGGGGAGAAGGATATGACAAACAAACCAAAAAAAAAAAAAAAAATATGATGTTGTACATGTATGTAAGTGAAGCATTGGTCGTAATGCATGTAACAAGGACAGTGCTGCGGCGAAGAGAAGGAGAGACTGATAGAGGGAGAGAAAGAGAGGGTGAGGACGAATTGTATAGGGTGACATAATCATTCTGTGACGAATATTTCCTACCCTAACTTCTACTTCCGGTGTGTCTCCGTACTGTAGTGTATGAATTTCTTGGAAATTGCCGTCCGCGTTTTCCGAATGAGAATAGTCCTGTGACTTTAAACTTTGGTTGCAAGGTCAATAGACTCTTTTTATCTTGCTTAACGTGAACGGTATCATGATTCTCTCTTCCCTCTCCCCCACCCCCCCTCCCTTATCTTTATTGCTGTTGTTTACCTCGCCGAAAAGGGAAATGTCAATATTTCAGTTGACGATTTTCTCTGCTGACATCGCTGACCATCTGAGAAAGCTGGACATCAACAATATTGACCACTTCAGTATTTACAGGGGAGACTCATGGTCAACTAAGTGGAAAGAAAAGAGGGAAGAGATACAATGGAGAGAGAGAGAGAGAGTAGGAGCAGTGATGATGATGGAAGAGAGAGAGGAATAATTATCGTAGACTATGGTTATGGTTTTTATAAACTTTTCAACCTCCTGTAGTGGTGGTTATCTCAGCTGTCCACAACCGTTGTAAAAACAAAACAAAAAACGTAACACTCTTTTGTTATGTGATCAATCATTATTCCAACCCTATCGTAGATTAACCACAGCGCATGCCAATATCAGTGAAGCCTCTAGCTACTGTTTTAAAGGGGGCGAAAGAAAGAAAGGCAAACAAACAGTCAGAAAGAGATGTGAGGAAAGAGGAAGAAAGAAAGAGAGGAGGGTTGCAGATAGGCAATGATAGTAATAAAAAATACATGAAGAGAAAGAGAGAGAGAGAGAGAGAGAGAAAAAATGAATATCTTGGAACACAAGAGTTCGGGGAAAACCCAACCCAGAAGTATGTCAGGCGTTTATCTACGTCATTAAATCATTAGCATTACTTAGTAATTATTATCTGAAGGGCATCTAAGTTCAACAGAATACAAGTCTGTCACTCGCAGCGAAGAGTTTTTGTTATAAATTTCCTACCTACTGCAACAAGGTCAAGTAAAAATGCGAGGCAAACTTATGACTGAGGCAAGATGGAACTCTGGCTGGTGAACTCTATTTACGTGAACACGTCATTTTCGGAATTTCCCGGTCGTTACCATCTAATCTGATTCATACCCCCCCCCCTCCCATGCCGGTTTATGTAGCTGCTCCCCCCTACCCCCTCCCGGAAACTTTTATTCAGAGTGGTTATGGCTTTTCGGCAAGGAACTCCTTGCTTTTGGCTCACCCGTGAGGTTGTCAAGTTTGCAAGAAGATTTGGGTGTGTTGATTGCGTGGATTTATTTTTGTAACACTAAAGTTTCAAGCACATACATGTATATATGTGTGGTGGTGGTGGTGTGTGTGTGTGTGTGTGAGTGTGTGTGTATGTGTGTGTAAGCCACAAAAGATTTCTGAATGACTCGTCTACAACCAAAAGAAAAAAAGTTGAAATCAAGAAGAATATATTACAAATATAGAAGGAATAGATCTAAAGAGAAAGTAAGTATGCTTAGAAAGCTAATAAGAAAAATGTAAGAAGGAAAAGAAAGACAGACAGAAGGAAAGAAGAAAGAAAAAATAAAAGATGAAAGGAAAGAAAAATCATCGACTTAAATATTAAAAGTAGACAATACAGAAAGAGAAAAAGAACGAATGAAAGAAAGAGACACCTAAAGAAGAAAAAAAATGAACGAAGGACACTGAGAAGAAGAAGTCTGGTAAATCCATGTTATGAACAGGTTTACTGTTTGATTACGGCATATTCTTATGGATGCCTTGCAGAACTTTATAGGCCTACTTGACAAAATGCAATACCTATATTAATATACATGCTAAAACTTCATAACTGTGATATACGAAAACAAATTCCTGTAGATATAGGCATACCGTGATGAAATTCATGATCAGGATACACATTTTTGTGGCATTATTCATGCCTGAGTCAGTTTTTATATACAAAAAATCACAGTACTGACACTGGGCAGAGTTGTTTTTCCATTGCCTTACAAATTAGATCTTTTTATTTAGTGCTGACGAAATATTGGTCTGCACTGAGAATCTGTGCTTCCATCGTCCCCTCCCCCTCCCCCTTCCCACTGTTTTGTTCCACATTCCTCACAATGAGTCTGTCTTGTGGGCTAACTAATAACAACAAGCCTGTCCTTCGATTTCAATCTTTTGAAGCTATTCCAAGACTTGCATCAAATAGTCTGCGTCACAAGACTGAAGGCTGTTCCATTGTAACCTGATAGTTTTAGTTCACCAATTCAGTGCATAGTACTGTTTCTCTTTCCCACGTAGCCTATGCTAAGCCCATGAGTAAGCTACATGCATGTGAGATGGTGGTGAGATAAGAGGATGTCCAGCGGTCCAGTCACATTAAGTGTTTGATCCACATGTTCCCAAGCTTTTTCTCTTTTATCGTGAATAAACAATGGTTCATTTAAAAAAAAATATTATCAGGCATAGATCAATAGGCTGTGACTCATTCGGAAACTGTTTAGTGGACTGGTTCAAGTTCAAGACAAATCCGTAGTAAAATCGCTTATTTCGAAACTACCAGGTAATCTAGCTTAAGATATATAATCATATTAAGAAGGCAAACACTTAATTTACATATTTTTCTTCTCTGTTTTCGTTTACTGTGATTTTGGAGACATTTTCTGAAGGGGGATGAGAGTTTTCACTTGGAGAAATCTCCACCGGACATCTTCAGTCAAAAAGTGCCTTTGAGTAGAGCTATGACCACTTGAATCTGAGAGATAACGTCAACGGTCGTTGAGTTTGTCTTATCTGCCATGAGAAAGAAAAACACCATGGTTCAGATCAACAGCTGGTGTTCGACACACCCGTCTGTGCGCTCTGCTCTGTCATTTGTTGGTAACGTCTTTCTTATTTCCCACGGTGCACTTTTAATTAACAGCGTACACACCAAGATCTGTTCCAATCATTACATACAACTGCGCACTGTGTTATGTCTAGTCAGCTCTTCTAAGCAATAATAGTTTTCTAGTAATTTGCGAATGTCAACTGCATTCACAGTCAGCATAACTGTATTGGCGTTGTCTTAGTAATCTGCCGATTGCTTTAAAAAGAGAGAGAGAGAGAGAGAGAGAGAGAGAGAGAAAGAGAGAGAGAGAAAAAAAAAAAAAGAGAGAGAGAGAGAGAGAGAGAGAGAGAGGAGAACAACTTTCATTTATGAGACCAGAGTTGAAAGTAAGTTTTTCATTTTTCATGCATCAAGTCCGTCAGTAGAATCGTTTTCAAGTGTTGCGTTTTTAAAGTCCGTCAGTGTATATATGTACAACACATATACTTGTAAGACAGTTAGTTACACTCATATCTTGTATCACAGTTAGTGGACGAAAACGTGTTCACTATTGGATGACAGCAAGGAATAAAGATAACTGAAGTTATCATTAATTTATGGACAGTTGGAATGCATGTATTCCGCCTATGATATTATGGGCGTATGCTGTTATGCAAATTCACCACAGCTGTTGCCTTCTAGCCACTCCAGCACTGACGTGTGTGTTTGTGTGTGTGTGTGTGTGTAAGTGCGTGTGTGTGTGTGTGTATGTGTGTGTTGTGTGTATTTGTAGTATAAGGTCCGTCCGACAATAACAGTTTCACAAAGACAGTCACAATAAACCATTCTATTATTGCTCAACTTATTCTGACATAAACACCCAGCTAAAAACACACACACAAAGGTTCACAATGTCATGCCTGGGACATAAGTTAATTTATCTTATTTTGATCTTATTATTATTGTAGTTGTTGTTGTTATTGGTCAGTATCAGCTGTTGGTTGCGCCAGTTAAAGATTTTTCTTTTAACTGAGTAGTTGTGTGTTGCGTTGTGTTGGGGTTTAACGACACATCAGCACGATTACGGCTATATTGTGTCAAACACAGTAATTTACGTTTACACGTCAAGAAAGAGAAAAGGAAAGAGAGCGGGACAGAAGACAGGAGCAAGGAGAGAGAAGAG